>CM045740.1:1096839-1131839 GCA_024760905.1 Plotosus lineatus
ACACTGGCCACACACTTCCTATATATACACACACACATTCTACTCATGCCACACGCATTCTACACACATATGTGGCACATGCATTCTACACACATCCATTCTACACTCACAAACACATCGCCATACATTCTACACGCACACACACACATTCTACACACACATTCTACACACATGCACGCACACACACATTCTACACACACATTCTACACGTATGCATGCACACACACATTCTTCACTCACACGCCACACCTATACACATACACATGTGCCACACACACACACACACATTCTTCACACACACGCCACACCTATACACATACACATGTGCCACACACACACACACACACACACACACACGCCACACCCATTGATCACGCACACACACATTCTACACACACACACACACACACACACACACACACACACACACATGCATGCCACACACATGCTACACACACACACACACACACATCCATTCTACACTCTCACTCTCTCTCTCACTCTCTCTTTCTTCCACACACACAGATTCTCCACACCCACACATTCTACATGCACATGCCACGGGCATTCTATGCACACATTCTACACTGGCCACACACTTCCTATACATACACACACACATTCTACTCATGCCACACGCATTCTACACACATATGTGGCACATGCATTCTACACACATCCATTCTACACTCACAAACACATCGACATACATTCTACATTCTACACACACATTCTACACGCATGCACGCACACACACACATTCTACACACGCATTCTACACGTATGCATGCACACACACATTCTTCACACACACGCCACACCTATACACATACACATGTGCCACACACACACACACACACACACGCCACACCCATTGATCACGCACACACACATTCTACACACACACACACACATGCATTCCACACACACACACACACACACACACACACACACACACACACACACACAGGCATTCTATACACATTCTACACACTTATACACATTAATGTATTGTTCACATGCATCAGACATATTACACACACACAGTCTCTCTCTCTCTCTCTCTCTCGCTCACACGTGCGTGCACACACACACACACACACACACACACACACACACACACACACACACACACACACACACACACACACGCCACTTCTTTTCCTTTCAGCTGTTCCCTTTAGATGTTGTCACAGCAAATCATCTGCCTCCATCTCACCCTATCCTCTGCATCTTCTTCTCTTACACCAACTACCTTCATGTCCTCCTTCACAAAATCCATAAATCTTCTCTTTGATCTTCCTCTAGGCCTTCTGCCTGGCAGTTCCAACCTCAGCATCCTACTACTAATATATTCACTATCCCCCCTCTGTACATGTCCAAACCATCTCAAACTAGCTTCTCTGACTTCGTCTCCAAAACCTCGAACATGTGCTGTCCCTCTGATGTACTCATTCCTGATCCTATCCATCCTCGTTACTCCCAAAGAGAACCTCAACATTTTCATCTCTGCTACCTCCAGCTCTGCCTCCTGTCTTTTCTTCAGCGCCACTGTTTCTAAACCATACAACAACGCTGGCCTCATCACCGTCTTGTACACTTTTCCTTTAATTTTTGCCGACACCTTCCTATCACACATCCCACCGGACACTTTTCTCCAACTATTCCAACCTGCCTGCACACGCTTCTTCACCTCTTTTCCACATTCTCCATTGCTCTGGATTGTTGAGCCCAAGTACTTAAAATCCTCCACCTTCCTTATCTCTGCTTCCTTTAACCTCACCGTTCCTCTTGGGTCCTTCTTGTTCACACACATATACAGGGATCCCTCGCTACTTCGCGCTTCAATTCATGCGGCTTCAATGCATTGTGTGTGTGTTGTTGTTTTTTTTTTTAAATATTCAGCGAATTAAAAAATATGGACATTAACCACGGAACCCTAACCCTAACCCAATTAACCGCGGAATGTGAGGAATCCCTATATTCTGTCTTACTGAGGTTAACCTTCATTCCTCTCCTATCCAGGGCATACCTCCACCTCTCTAGATTTCCCGCCACTTATTCTCTGCTCTCACTCCAGGTCACAATGTTATCTGCAAACATCATAGTCCGTAGATATTCTTGTCTTGAGCCAATAAAATGATAACAAGGACTCTGTAGACATTACTGTTCTTAAGTTCTGGAATGTTCCTGATGGTGCTTATCTGTCTTGTTTTTGTTCTCAGATTTCCCTGGTGGTGCCGGCCATAGCGCCATGGCTCAAACCCTTCAGATGGCGATCCCCAACTTTGGCAACAACGTCCTAGAGTGTCTGAATGAGCAGCGACTGCAGGGCCTGTACTGTGATGTGTCCGTGGTGGTTAAAGGCCATGCCTTTAAGGCACATCGGGCCGTACTGGCAGCCAGCAGTGCATACTTCCGGGACCTCTTCAACAGTGGCACCGGAAGCAAGGCCCCGGCCATGGTGGAGCTACCACCTGCCGTGCAGCCACAGAGCTTTCAGCAGATCCTGGCCTTCTGCTACACGGGACGCCTAAGCATGAACGTAGGAGATCAGTTCCTTCTCATGTACACTGCCGGCTTCCTGCAGATCCAGCAGATCATGGAAAAGGGAACCGAGTTCTTTCTGAAGGTCAGTTCTCCCAGCTGCGACTCTCAGGGTCTCCATGTTGAGGAGACGCCACCGTCTGAACCTCAAAGTCCTGTTACTCAGACAACTACCAGTGTCTCAGCCAGTGGAGGAGGAGGGGGGGTGGCAGTCACAGCCACGGCCAACAGTCGACCTGCAACCTGCCTGACCCCACTGCCTCTGGTGTCCCGAGTGAAATCAGAGCAGCCTGAGGTCTCTCCCTACTCTGTGGTCTGCACTCCTGTAGCAAAGCGTCTCTGGGAGGGTGGTAGTCGAGATAGTATGGGAGCATCTGGTGGATCTGGTGGACGCAAAGCGGCACGATTTTCTCAAGAGATGCCACGCAGTAGCACGATCCAGCCACAGGGACTGGTGGTATTGGCAGGTGCACCGGGAGGCCATACTGCTAATGCTAACGGTAATGGGAACAGTACAAGCAACAGTGCTACTCCTGAGGGCACCAGCCCTGGCACTGTCAGCGCCTATGCAAGCGACTCACCCATCTCTTATCACGATGATGAGGAGGAGGAAGAAACCACAGAGGACGGAGCTGAGGAACAGTACCGGCAAATCTGCAACATGTACACCATGTACAGCATGCTTAACATGGGCGCTGCAGGTGAGACTCCGCACCCCACCTTTTAGCACAAGTTCACCTTCAGCATGTGCTAACATTTTACATGCAGTGTGTTTGGTGTTATCTCAGCTTGTTGAAATTGAGCAGTGTGTTTGCTGTGTGACCTCTACATGTTAACAGCTTTTACAGAATGTCTTGATGTTTATTTGGTCATCTTCTTTGTTGATGTTTATGCAAAGAGATTTTTTTAATGTTTAGTACTTCATGAAATCGGGTGAAACAAAAAACCTTTTCAATGAAAAGCTTAAACTGAAAAAGGAACACGTGGCATGTTGGGGTAATTGTTATCATATCTCTTCACAGCAAGAAGGTCATGGGTTCCAGTTACGGGTTCAGCAGGGTGTTTCTCTGTGGAGTTTGCATTCTCCGAGTGTTCGTGCGGGTTTCCTCTGGATAGTCTGGTTTCTACCCACAGCCCAAAAACATGCACATGAGGCTAACTGACAGTTTCAAATTGCCACTAGGTGTGACTGTGAGTAGATTTGATTGTGAGTGTGTGCGTTAGCTCTGGACTGGCAAGCTATTCCGCCTTTGCCCAGAATCGGCGAAGGTAGGCTCCACCCTTCCTATAAGCCAAGTAAGATTGAGTGGTTTGACAAGTGAAGAAAGACTCATCACTCTCGACTCATCACTCGCTCTTCAACTATCTCTCCCCATCATTAACCACTCATCACGCTCGACTCACCACTCCCTACCCATCCCTCCCTACTCCTCACTCTCTTTCCATTGCTCTCTCTCTCTCCATCGCGCCCGCCACATTTCTTTCTACCCATCACTGTGTACCCTTCACTCTCTACCCATCATTCTCTACTCATCACTCTCCTCCCATCATTCTCTACTCATCACTCTTTACTCATCACTCCCTATTTATCACTCTCCTCCCATCATTCTCTTTTCCGGCTTTGTCCCTTTTATCAGGGGTCGCCACAGCGACTCTTTAGCAAGTGACAGAAACACGCTGATGGCTTTGCAGCCTACTCTTGACGAAAGTCATCAATGGTTATTTTACATGCCTCTCACCATAGACAGTGAGAGACATGGCTGGACTTTGATAATCCAGTTAGCGGCACACGGGGGGGGTTCGGGCAGTGACAACTTTGTGGAGAGTGGGACTCGAACCCCCAACTTTAGGATCAGCGATCGAGTGCACCCTATACTACTACACGAATAAATTGTTTGCATTACTGATATAAAATAATATATAAAATATATAAAATAAAATAACAAACAGACTTCAATGGACATGTTGGTGCAGGTAACAGAGTGGACGAGGAAGTGATGGGCAGGTTTGGTATCCAGGACAGGAACACAGAAGGACAGATATTGACAGATTTTATAAAAAGGATGGAAATGACTGTGGTGAATACTTTCTTCCAGAAGAGACAGGAGCATAGGGTGACTTATAAACAGGCATGTGATTTTTCCGTTTATAGACGGAATTCCATCTTTTTCATTTCCAGGGGCAAAAAAAAAAAAAAAAAAAAATCCATCTTTTTTTGTAAAAAAACACATTAAATAAATCTCATTTCGTTTTATTCTGAATCTGACTTTTTAACGAGCTCCCTGCATGTAATGGGGACTGTGATTGGCTGACTATGCTGATGTAATGCATTTTGGCCAATCAATGCTTCCGTAGTACCCATATGTCTAATTACCTACTTGTCAGCAGACAGATGACGGTTGTGGAGAGAAAGGACGCTGCGCGAATAAAAGAAATTGACAAATTGGTCAAAAATAAGTTCGGCTGGGACTGGATGGAAAAAGAATACAATACTACCATCGGAAAAAAGATTGTGACGACATTATTCGGCGACTTCATTCGCAAGATTGATTGGCCTGGAAAAGTATTGTGCTTGTGGTGTCACGATGAAATAGACTATGGATCGCGTGGATTCAATGTATTAGAATGCCATGAAAATCGCCAGAAGCATGTTAAACAACTACATGCAAGAAAAACAAACGCTTCGCTTGATGGGACTTTTGGATGTGAACCGAAAGTAACTGCACCTTACGAATTCATCCATTGTTTACGACCAACAATACAAAGATCGAAAGAAAGAATCTGCTACGACAGCCGATCCCCGTTGCAGATAGAGTAGTTAACAATCAGATAGGTAGTGTGGAAATAATTTAAAATTTTACTTGTGTACGTTTATTGATTTTAATTAAAAATTAATCCTGATAATCAGGGGTTGACAAATACTATTGCCCGATGCTCATGTCAAGTACCGTGTTTCCCTGAAAATAAGACCTAACCACAAAATAAGACCTTGCATGATTTTACACGATTCCTTTCAGTTCATCAGTTCATTTTCTGTAACCGCTTAATCCTAATTTGGGTCATGGGGAGGCTGGTGCCCAGCCCAGCCAACTTTGGGCAAGGGCAGAGTACACCCTGGACAGCTCGCCAGACCATCGCAGGGTGGAAACACGCCGACGGCTTTGCAGCCTACTCTTTACGAAAGTGAGCAATGGTTCTTTTACATGCCTCACACCAGAGACAGTGGGAGACATGGCCAGCCTTTGATAACCCAGTTAGCTGCACTGGGGGGACAGTGACAACCTTGTGGAGCGTGGAACTCAAACCCCCAACCTTTGGATCAGCGATCCAGCGTCCTATACCACTATATTTAGATTTTGGCATACAGCTCATGAAAACCAAAAATCCAGATCTCAAAAAATTAGCATATTTCATCTGATCGATTAAAAAAAAGTGTTTTTAATACAAAAAAAGTCAACCTTCAAATAATTATGTTCAGTTATGCACTCAATACTTGGTCGGGAATCCTTTTGCAGAAATGACTGCTTTAATGCGGCGTGGCATGGAGACAATCAGCCTGTGGCACTGCTGAGGTGTTACGGAGGCCCAGGATGCTTCGATAGCGGCCTTGAGCTCATCCACAGTGTTGGGTCTGGTACCTCTCAACTTTCTCCTCACAATATCCCACAGATTCTCTATTGGGTTCAGGTCAGGAGAGTTGGCAGGCCAATTGAGCACAGTAATACCATGGCCAGTAAACCATTTCCCAGTGGTTTTGGCACTGTGAGTAGGTGCCAGGTCATGCTGAAAAATGAAAATCTTCATCTCCATAAAGCTTTTCAGCAGATGGAAGCATGAAGTGCTCCAAAATCTCCTGATAGCTAGCTGCATTGACCCTGCCCTTGATAAAACACAGTGGACCAACACCAGCAGCTGAACATGGCACCCCAGACCATCACTGACAAGTGGGTACTTGACACAGGACTTCAGGCATTTTGGCATTTCCTTCTCCCCAGTCTTCCTCCAGACTCTGGCACCTTGATTTCTGAATGACATGCGAAATTTGCTTTCATCCGAAAAAAGTACTTTGGACCACTGAGCAACAGTCCAGTGCTGCTTCTCTGTAGCCCAGGTCAGGCGCTTCTACCCCTGTTTCTGGTTCAAAAGTGGTTTGACCTTGGGAATGCGGCACCTGTAGCCCAGTCCACTGCTTCCACAGGTCCCCCAAGGTCTGGAATCGGCCCTTCTCCACAGACTTCCTCAGGATCTGGTCACCTCTTCTGGTTGTGCAGCGTTTTCTGCCACACTTTTTCCTTCCCACAGACGTCCCACGGAGGTGCCTTGATACAGCACTCTGGGAACAGCCTATTCGCTCAGAGATTTCTTTCTGTGTCTTACCCTCTTGCTTGAGAGTGTCAATGAAGGCCTTCTGAACAACAGTCAGGTCGGCGGTCTTACCCATGATTGCGGTTTTGAGTAATGAACCAGGCTGGGAGTTTTTAAAAGCCTCAGGAATCTTTTGCAGGTGTTTAGAGTTAATTGGTTGATTCAGATGATTAGGTTAATAGCTCGTTTAGAATACCTTTTCATCATATGCTAATTTTTTGAGATAGGAATTTTGGGTTTTCATGAGCTGTATGCCAAAATCATCAGTATTAAAACAATAAAAGACCTGAAATATTTCAGTTGGTGTGTAATGAATCTAAAATATATGAAAGTTTAATTTTTATCAGTACATTACAGAAAATTGTAATTGTAAAAAGTGTCCGGTGTGATGTGTGATAGGAGGGTATCGGCAAGAATGAAAGGAAAAGTGTACAAGACGGTGTTGAGGCCAACGATGTTGTATGGGTTAGAAACAGTGGCCCTGGGGAAAAGACAGGAGGCAGAGTTGGAGGTAGCAGAGATGAAAATGTTGAGGTTCTCTTTGGGAGTAACGAGGATAGATAGGATTAGGAATGAGCACATCAGAGGGACAGCACATGTAAGACGTTTTGGAGACAAAGTCAGAGAGGCTAGATTGAGATGGTTTGGACATGTACAGAGGAGGGATAGTGAGTATATTGGTAATAGGATGCTGAGGCTGGAACTACCAGGCAAAAGGCCTAGAGGAAGACCAAAGAGACGATTCATGGATGTGGTGAAGGAGGACATGAAGGTAGTTGGTGTAAGAGAAGAAGACGCAAAAGATAGGGTGAGAAGGAGGCAGGTGATTCGCTGTGGCGACCCCTGAAGGGAAAAGCCGAAAGGAAAAGAAGAAGACAGAAAATAACGAACTTTATCACAATATGCTAATTTTTTGAGAAGGACTAGTATATATGGCTCTCAGAGGATTAGATTTTAAAATGTCTTTTTTTTTGGCTCTATTAGTCAAAAAGGTTCCCGACCCCTGGTTTAAAGTATTTCAAATTTAAACTAGGCCCACTATAGGCCTATAGCTGTGAAATTAAAATTTTAAATAATTTTCCTAAGGTTCTCTTTAAAAATATTCCTTACATCAATTAAGCTCCTTTTTGTAAGTATAACCCCAATCCTTCTGGGGGTATTAGCCACCCTGAACCCCCAAGCAAGGGCACTTCGCCTGCACCCCCACAGGGGGCCTAGGCGGCCCCCTTGACCCCTGCCAGTTTTTCCTCCTTTTCCATAAAGGGCCATTCTCATCCCTGGTTATAGGAAATATTCTTTACTGCTGTTTTGTGTCATGTTATTTTTGCATTTTTGCATGCAAAAATTCTGAAAATCCAGGAGCTTCATGGGGGGGGGGGGGCTTCGCCCCCTCTTGTCACCCCACCATGGATCCGCCCCCAGACCCCCCCCCCCCCGCAATTTTCAGTCTTTTTGGGCTTGGTCAAATCACATGCCTGTCATAAAAGCAGAGGTAGGAGCACACAGGTAGACTACATCTTTTGTAGGCGATGTAATTTGAAGGAAGTCAGTCACTGCAAAGTAGTAGTGGGTGAGAGTGTTGCCAAACAGCATAGGATGCTGGTGTGCAGGACGACACTGATGGTGAGGAAGGTGAAGAAAGCAGAGCAGAAGACAAAGTGGTGGAAGCTGAAAAAGGTGTCTTCAAGGACGAGTTGAAATAGGCTTTGGGTGGTGAAGAAGTTCTTCCAGATGACTGGACAACTACAGCAAATGTGATCAGGGAGACAGGTATGAGAGTTCTCGGTGTGTCATCTGGAAGGAAAGTAGTTAAGGAGACTTGATGGTTGAATGAGGAAGTGCAGGAGTGTGTACAAAGGAAGAGGTTAGCTTAGAAGAAGTGGGACGTTGAGAGGACCGAAGCGCGTAAACAGGTGTACAGGGAGACACAGATAAGGCGAAGATAGCGGTGTCAAAGGCCAAACAGAGGGCGTATGATGACTTGTATGCTAGGTTGGGCAGTAAGGAGGGAGAAAATAATTTATACAGGTCGGCACAGCAGAGAAATAGAGATGGGAAGGACGTGCAGCAAGTTAGAGTGATTAAGGACAGAGAGGGAAATGTATTAACTGATGACAGAAGTGTGCTGGGAAGATGGAAAGAGTACTTTGAAGAGCCTATGAATGAGGAAAATGAGAGAGAAAAAAGAGTAGAAGAGGTGACCATTGAGGACCAGGAAGTAGCAAAGATTAGAAAGGGTGAAGTGAGAAGGGCATTGAAGGGGATGAAGAGTGCAAAGGCAGTTGGTCCTGATGACGTACCAGTGGAGGTATGGCAGTTTCTAGGAGAGGTAGCAGTCCATTTTCTGACAAGAACATTCAACAAGGTCAGAGAGTGAGATGATGCTGGAGGACTGGACAAGACGTGTGCTTGTGCCCATTTTTAAAAACACGGAAGATGTGCAGAGTTGTGGGAACTATCGAGGGATAAAGTTGATGAGCCATACAATGAAGTTATGGGAAGGAATAGTGGAAGCGAGACTAAGGGCAGAGGTCAGCATTTGTGAACAACAGTTTGGTTTCATGCCAAGAAAGAGCACCACAGATGCTGTGTTTGCTTTGAGGATGTTAATAGAGTAGTACAGAGAAGATCAGAGGGAGCTGCATTGTGCCTTCATGGATCTGGTGAAAGCATATGACTGGGTGCCGAGAGAGGAACTGTGGTACTGCATGAGGGAGTCTGGAGTGGCAGAGAAGTATGTTAGAGTGGTGCAGGACATGTATGAGAGATGTAAGACAGTTGTGAGGTGTGCTGTCAGTGTGACAGAAGAGTTCAATGTGGAAGTTGGACTGTATCAAGGGTCAGCTCTGAGCCCCTTCTTGTTTGCTATGGCGATGTACAGGCTGACAGACGAGGTTTGACAAGATTCCCATGGACTATGATGTTTGCTGATGACATTGTGATTTGTAGTGAGAGCTGAGAACAAGTGAAGGAAAATCTAGAGAGGTGGAGGTATGCTCTGGAAAGGAGGGGAATGAAGGTTGGCCTCAGTAAGACAGAATACATGTGTGTGAACAAGAAGGACCCAAGCGGAACGGTGAGGTTACAGGGAGCAGCGATAAAGAAGGTGGAGGATTTTAAGAACTTCGGCTCAACAATCCATAGCAATGGAGAGTGTGGAAAAGAGGTGTGGAGGCAGGTTGGAATGGTCGGAGAAAAGTGCCGGTGTGACGTGTGATAGAAAGGTATCGGCAAGAATAAAAGGAAAAGTGTACAAGACGGTGATGAGGCCAGTGATGGTGTATGGTTTAGAAACAGTGGCACGGGGGAAAAGACAGGAGGCAGAGCTGGTGGCAGCAGAGATGAAAATGTTGAGGTTCTCTTTGGGAGTAACGAGGATGGATAGGATCAGGATTTAAGTTGTTTTGGAGTGAAAGTCAGAGAGGCTAGAATAAGATGGTTTGGACATGTACAGAGGAGGGATAGTGAATATATTGGTAGTAGGATGCTGCGGTTGGAACTACCAGGCAGAAGGCCTGGAGGAAGACCAAAGAGAAGATATGGTGAAGGAGGACATGAAGGTAGTTGGTGTAAGAGAAAAAGATGCAGAAGATAGGGTGAGATTTGCTGTGGCGACCCCTGAAGGGAACAGCCGAAAGGAAAAGAAGTGGCGTGCATATGTGTGTGGAATAGCCAAAAGGAAAAGAAGACGACCTTGGATAAGTGTAGTTGAAATCAAGGATAGCCCATAAAGTTTGGTGAAACTTATTTCCAATGGGGTCCTTACAATTACACACACACACACACACACACACACACACACACACACACACACACACACACACACACACACACACACACACACAAAGTCTAATTGAAAAAGAGCTTATTTAAGTAAATAGATATAGTTCAATACTAATAAATATAGAGTTACATGATAAATGCAGCCGTAAAGGGGGCACAAACAAGTGCCCGCCCTCAGGCCGGTCCCAAGCCCGGATAAATGCAGAGGGTTGCGACAGGAAGGGCATCCGGTGTAAAACTTTTGCCAGAATACAAAATGCAAACCGTAAAGACAAATTTCATACCGGATCGGTTGAGGCCCGGGTTAACAACGACCGCCATCAGTGCTGTTAACCAACAGGGTGCTGGTGGAAATTGGACTACTGTTGGTCGAAGAAGGAGAGGTCGAAGAAGGAGAGGCGGGAGGCGTGTGCGTAGGCAGAGAGAGAAGAGAAAAGGCATGAGTCTAGGACTGAGAGTAGGGACTTTGAATGTTGGAACTATGCAAAGAAAAGGTAGAGAGCTGGCTGACATGATGCAGAGGAGGAAGGTGGACATACTGTGTGTTCAGGAGACCAGGTGGAAAGGTAACAAGGCTAGAAGCTTAGGAGCAGGGTTTAAGCTGTTTTATAATGGTGTGGATGGGAAGAAAAATGGAGTCGGAGTCATCTTGAAGGAGGGGTTTGTCAGGAATGTTCTAGAAGTGAAATGAGGGCCAGACAGAGTGATGAGTCTGAATTTAGAAATTGAAGGCGTGATGTTCAGTGCACACACACACACACACACACACACACACACACATACACATACATACACACACACACACACACACACACACACACACACACACACACACACACACACACACACACACACACATGCTGTGATTCCCGGTGCGAGTGGAAAGAAGAAGCTGGCTCGTGGCATGCGGTTGACTGATATTGCAAAAGAATATGTTCAAACCCGTCTACTATCGGTATGATATTGAAGCAGAAGGAGGCCTTAAAAGGCATACTTTTATAATTTTTAAAGGGTTTAGGGGGTAGTATTGGGGGCCTTGGAACGAATCACATGTTCTACATGTAAAATGCGGTTCAACTTACGAAAAATCCAAGTTACGAAACCACTTCTGGAACGGATTAATTTCATAAAGTGAGGTACCATTGTATTATGACTATGAATATTAACTGGTCTTTTAAAATTGTTACATAAATATTTCGGATAATTTAGTATTGTTAAAAAATTTTTATACATTAGGTTTAATGCAGTGGTTTTCAAATAGTGGACCACGTTCACATAGTGGACCCCCTTCTTGGGGGGTGGGTGTCCTCAGGGAACGTTTCTTATTTTATTTTATTTATATTTTTGCCGTACAGTCATCCCTTGAATATCGCGGATAATGTGGCCAGACCTGACCGTGATATTCGAAAAACCGCGAATACTTTAATGTATTACAGTAATATTTAAATAGAATTTATATATATATATATTTATAAGTATAAATACTTTAAATACTGTACTCACCAATACTCACTCAATAGCTCTTCTCTGCTTGATATTACAGTAATCCAAAAAAATGACGATGAGAGACCTGTGCAGTGGTTACCACTCGCTTTAGTGTCCCTAGAAAAGGATATTGATGCCGTTTTCTGAATGTTCACTTCGTCTTTTTTGTTATATCGCACGGGAGATTCGTTTATGCTGTAATGGCGTGCCACTTGGGCATACGTTTTGCAGGCAGCCAGCATATCTAACAACTTCACTTTTTCATTGACGGTCATCATATTCCGCTTGTTCTTGGGCTCATTGGATGCCGTAGATGGTGCAGAACGTTTAGGAGGCATTTTTGAGAGAAATAAAATAAGGAACAAAATTAGAGAAATACTGTAGCGTGATAAGAAATCCAAACAAAGCTTGAAAGAACTTGGCATCTTCTGCCTCCTCGCGGGAATGTGCGAGGCTACAGCGTCACGTGTCTAAGCCAATCAGCTTGCGAATGGGCGGTCCCTGCGAGTTTCAGCACGAATTTTGAAATTTTTATGAATATTGAAAAACAAAATTTTATATATATATATATTAAAATACCGCGTTGCACCAAGACCGTGAAGTTCAAATCATGAAGTGGCAGGGGATGACTGGATCACTTAGGATGATGTGTCATTTTACATCCACTACAGCACATGGCAGTGGCTTCCTCACTGTCAGAGTGTGCCCAGAGGTAAAATTAGAAGTGAAGTTAATTAACCCTCCATGGAAATTTTTACAGGGACAGAGAGAGAGGCGGAGAGAGACGGAGACGGTGAGAAAAACGAAAGTCTCCCGAAAGTTAAGTTGAGGAGGTATGATGAAGCAGATGTAGCACTTGGCTTCACTGCCGTGAGAAATGAGGAAAGACCACTGCATTTACTGTGTCTGAAAACATTGGCCGCAGACAGCATGAAGCCAAATAAATTCAGGCGTCATTTAAAGACATCACGTGATGAGCCGCGTAAGTTTTTTTCAGTGAAAATGTGCCAAGTATTGCAAACAACCATCCCACTTTATGAATGATACTTCAGCAAACCAGTGAGTTCTGTTAGCATCAGATAAGGTGGAGGTCCAAACTGTTCAGTGCAGAAAATCCCACGGCAGAGGAACTGATCCTACCTGCAGCACACACAGTCTCTGTCATGCTGGATGACATCACTGCTGTGAAAATAAGTCCAGGTCCCAGTTCAGCATTGAGCAGGAGCTGAAAGTTCAGTATCGTGCTTTAAATCCTGCTTCGAAAAGCTGTGTATCGTGAAACGTGCTCATTATAGACATTAATCTGTACTTAATAATTTTGACAAAAATAATAATAATAATAAAAATAATACAATTTGCTTTATTCATGTTTGTTTTGTAGGTTAAATTGTTCTATATATTGTGCTCCTGAGTTAGTATTACTGATCGATTTGAATTTATTATTTATTGATTTTATTTAATTTTATTTTTCAGTATCAAATGGTTCAAATTGTTGGTCAAAAGTATTTACAGTTTAAATAAGGATACTTTTTTTTTTATTTCAGGCAAATTGATGCAGTTGAAATCTTTTTGTTTAAAGACTAAAAAATTGTTAATAAAGTTATTCTTTGTTGGAAGTTGATTTATATCTCTTCTTTTTTTGTATTCCATAATGTTAATTAGGATACAGTGTTATGCAGAGGATTACTTAACAATTTTTCGACATATAGCACTATTTATATGGGGGGCATGAAATGTTTTCTTGTTGGGGGGGGGGGGGTAATTGAGAAGCACTGGATTAGTCTTAATTGAGTTTGGCAATATTTAACATTCAGCCATCCAAGGTCTTTTAATTCATTATATCCTACATGCGTTCTCGGCCCATTTTTAGATATAAACCTGACCACTTTATCTTGTACAATTTGTAACGTGTTTTTTTAAAGGTTTAGATAGAGCACTGAATCCCCCAGTGCAGCTAACTGGGTTATCAAAGGCGGGCCATGTCTGTCACTGTCTATGGTGAGAGGCATGTAAAAGAACCATTGCTGACATTCGTAAAGAGTAGCTGCAAAGTCGTCAGCGTGTTTCTGTCTTTTGTTAAAAAAAGGGTTGTGACAGGAAGGGCTGTCGCGACTCCCGAGTAAAAGGGAAAAAGCCGAAAGGAAGACAGACAGAGCACTGAATCAGGCTGTTGATGCATATACCATATGACACAATACTAGTGCATCAGTGTTTTTCCTGTGTATTTATCAAGTATACTGGCTTGTCTATATAGAAATGTCAATCTGGAAGAACATTTTTTAATTAATGACTGAGAAGTCTTGACCTAGTAAGATGCCTAAGCATTTAACATTTGTTAATTGAATTTTATGACCAGCACAATTGATTTCAAAAATCCATCCAACCATCCAATCCAACCATCACTCTGCACTCATCACTACTTTATTACTCACTTACTGACCCACCCCCACTCTCTTCCCATCACTCGCTCTTGTTCACTCTCGACTCATCACTCTCTACTCATTGTCTGTTTGCGTCAGTGCGGCCCCAGCATGCAACACCATAGAGGACAACACTGACCACAACAGACTCCTAGAACATCCCGAGTAGTGTCCGACATGTTAAACCACCTTCTTCATTAAATAGAGCCGACTCGGGGCATTCTTGTAATGTGCAGTACTGTTTTGAGCCCGGTATGTGTAATCCTCCACCATTTACACACTGCCCCCCCTGGATGGAAACAGGAGTCACTGGTGATTTTAATCCTAAAATCCACAATCAGTTCTTTGGTCTTTGTCATATTAAGCTGCAGATGATTCTGCTCACCATCTGATGAAGGAAGCCAGGAGTGTACTTCATAACTACATGTCACACACAAATGCAAAAGATGCAAACTAAAATCAAATTATTATCTATTTTTCCATTCTAAAGCGTGATGATGATGACACCACCTCAACAAACTGAGTGTCCATTATCTTGGTTTGGGCTTGGAACAGTGTTTTGTTTTTTTTTACATTTTTTATTTCCAACGTAGTTTACCAATCAGATCACAGTATTCCCGTCTAGTGTATACGAATTGTGTGTATCCTGAAAACTGCAGGTTATAGAGCACATGGTGCTTAAATAAAACTCTTCAACATTACTCCAATAGTTTCGAATTCTGTTCAGTGTTCAGCACTCTATGTTTGGCGTTGTGCATTCAGTGTCCTTCATTCTGTGAAAATTGTGTCCGGTTGCTGGTGTTTTTGTGAGGATAGACACTAGCTTGGGAAATAGAAGTGTTTATAACTAAACTCTCAGCAGATAGAAGAAAGAAAATGTGTTAATGTCCCATCCCCTCCTGCCATGTGCTCAGCAGGCGAGCGAGTAGAGGCTCTTCCGGACCACTCAGAGACCCGGAGTCGGATGCGAGGGCGTCAGGATTTGGCGTCTCTTCCTGCAGAACTCATCGCTCAGATCGGAAATCGTTGCCACCCCAAACTGTATGAGGAGGGTGACCCCGCCGAGAAACTGGAGCTCGTCACAGGTTACAATCTTACACCTAACACTCTGCACCTACACTAATTACTCTCCACTCATCACTGTCTACCCATCACCGTCTATATAAATGTATATTTATAAATTAAAGTATAAATGTTTGCTTTTAACTACAGCAAAACATAAAATACCAACCAAGCCAACTTTAATATGTTTTCATTGTGAAGCTCTGACTTGTATTACAAGTACGAGTTTGAAATGTCAGTGTGTGAAGCTCTTTCTGGGTGAGAGAATCCTACTGTGGTCTGGAAGAGAGTTCTGCAGTCCATCCATTGGGGGGGGAGAGAGAGAGAGAGAGAGAGAGAGAGAGAGAGAGAGAGAGAGTCCTCCCACTATGATCTGGAAGAGAATCCTGCTGTGGTCTGGGAGACAGTCCTGCACTTTTTGTCTGCAAAATAAAGTAAACAATGACACAATTATTAGCAACAACTCAGAAACTACAGTATTTAATGATCAACACCCATAAATGAAAATTCTAAATAAATGATACTAGATGAGCACAAATCTGATTGAAAAATCAATATTCACCTTAATATTCCCGTCTGTTTTTCTCATCTCTCCAGTGTTTGTACACGTTGTCAAGGGTAATGGCCTCATCTGCTTGCAGCTTTGACTTTATCAGCTGATCCAAATGTTTATGGGTGAAAAAAAATCACCCAATTTCATGTTTGTTTCTTGGGTTTACACACAGACAGCCTTTCCACCTTAAAATAACTGCACTTCTTTTCAACTTTGGCTTTGTGAAGGGATGTGTTGATGCCCGTTCGTTTTGCCATTACTGTATTATAAAGGGTTAAACAAAAGCAGCGTATCTCACGTGTCTTCTTCTGTTTACATTAGTCACTGTTTGGTTCGCTAAAAAACACAGGTGGCGGGCGGCGCATAAAGACGTCATTGTCAATCACGTCGATTCGGTGCGTCAGTACGTATATGAATCGCATCATTGGCTGGAGCAACCAGTTGCCCCTCACTCATTGAGTCACATTCCAGAATAGCACAGAGTGACGAGTTATGTTTATTTTATTTTCACCTGAGGTGGAATTTCTATTTTTGGTGCACAGCGCAAAATGTCTGCACGGAGACCGTAACACCAGTGCGCAATTGCGCACGCGCACAGCTTAGAGGGAACATAGCTCCTACTCATCACTCTCTCCCCAACTCCCTACTCATCACTCTCTACCCCATCACTCTCTTTCCATCGCTCCCTCTCCATCGCTGTCTGCCCATTCACTCCCTCCCCATCACTCTCTACTCATCAATGTCTCCCCATCACTATCTTTCCATTAATCTCCACACATCACTCTGCACTCATCACTCTCTCCCCATCGCTCTCTACACATCACGCTCTCTTGTTCACTCTCTATCATTACTCTCTACCTTTTACTCATCACTATCTCCCCATCACTCTCCCTTGTTCACTCTCTTCTCATCACTCTCTACTCATGATTCTTGAAACATCACTTTCCCCCATCACTCTTTCTATCATTCTCTACCCAAGTCTGGACCCATCACTCTCCCCATTACTCTCTCCGTATCACTCTCCCCATCACCCACTCCCCATCACTTTCTCCCCATCTCTCTCTCATCACTCTATCCTCATCATTCTCTCCTTATATCATGCTCTACCCATCACAACCTACTCGTGCACTCCCTGCTTATCATTCTCTCCCCATCATTCTCTCACGATCATTCTCTCCCCTTCACTCTCTCCTAATACTCTCTCCCTATTACTCTCTACCCATCACTCTCTTTCACACTCTACCCATCACTCTCTACCCATCATTCTCTTATCATCACTCTACCATCATCCTCTCCGCATCGCTCTCTCTCGTTCACTCTTTGTCCAACACTCTTTACGCATCACTCGCTCCCTTTCACTCTCATGTCCTCACTCTCTACTCATCACTCTATCCCCATTATTCTCTTGCCATCACTCTGTACCCATCACTCTCTCCCCCGACTCTCTTCCAATGACTGTCTCCCTAATCCTCCCTCCTCATCATTCTCTACTTGTCACTTTCAACTCATCATTCTCTCGTCATCATTCTCGCCATCACTCTCTATTCATCCCTCTCTACTCATTACTCTCGACCCCTCACTCTCTCCCCGTTCACACTCTCCTCATCATTCTCTTCTCGTCACTTTCTACCAATTACCCATCATTCATTCCTCATCACTCTCTTCTCATTTCTCTTTAAACTGGATGAGACAACTGAAAGTAGAATGCTGAGGTACTGTAAGCAGTCATAGCGATGAATTTCCTCACGTGACCCCATCACTAACCACTACATAGAGTGGTAGCGACTGTTTCAAACCGTATTGGATTTATTCATGTCAAAAGAAAAACACAGTGATTGGCTTCTCTAGGTCCCAACCTTGTCCACAAGCGCTCCACAGGGGAATGTTCATTTTTCTGGCTATTGCTTTCTGTTGTGAGACTCGTTTATGGATATTAATAATTTAAATTCTAGTTGAAATTTTTTCAGAAAGAAAAGATCTGAGATAAGTTTTCATAAACTCACGAAAACTCAATTTCATTCAAAAATGAGCTTTTCCACCTTGCAAGGCCATCACTCGGAACAATAAAATCAAACTCATAAAAAATAGAGGGAAAAGTTCAGTGTTGTTCTTGCTGGTGCTTTTGTAATAATGACATGTTGCTTTATCCTGTATAGAACGTCTGGACATACTTATGTTTGTGTTTGTATGCAGGAACTGGTGTGTTCATCTCCAGAGCTCAGCTCATGAACTGCCATGTCAGCGCAGGAACCAGACACAAAGTTCTGTTGAGGAGACTGCTTGCTGCATTCTTTGACAGGTTTGTCTGTGTGTGTGTGTGTGTGTGTGTGTGTGTGTGTGTGTGTGTGTGTGTGTAGAATATAATATAATACCTTGTATATTCGTGTGTGTGTTTATACCCTGTATAATTGTGTGTGGTTATACACTGTATAATCGTGTGTGTGTGTGTGTGTGTGTGTGTGTGTGTGTGTTTATACACTATATAATTCTGTGTGTGTGTGTGTGTGTGTGTGTGTGTGTGTGTGTGTGTGTGTGTGTGTGTGTACACTGTATAACTGCATTTAGTAATATACATATATAAATACATATACATATATAATATATATGGATGTGGTGAAGGAGGACATGAAGGTAGTTGGAGTAAGAGTAGAAGATGCAAAGGATAGGGTGAGATGGAGGCAGATGATTCGCTGTGGCGACCCCTGAAGGGAACAGCTGAAAGGAAAAGAAGAAGAAGACATATAGATATATAAATATACCAAGCATTTCAATGACGCCTTGAATACTGTGCACGGACCTCAGTCCACTGGCTCCTCACCCCTCCTCACTGCAGATGGGACGAAGTTTCTGACCGAGAAGAAGCAGATTCTTCAGGTGGGCTGAACACTTCAACCACGCCCTGAACCGCCCTGCCACGATCACCGATGAGGTCATCACCCGTCTACGTCGAGTAGGAGATCAAAAGGAACCTAGAACGTCTCCCCACAGAAGAAGTCAAAAAGGCCATCAAGCAACTTTACTGTGGCAATGCACCAGAATCAGACGCAATCATGGTCCACATTTATAAGAGCAAAGGCAACCGCCAGTCCTGCGACAATCATCGAGGAAATTCTCTCCTGTCCCTAGCTGGGAAAATTCTGGCTCATGTCCTGCTCAATTGTCGTCTCCAGCATCTTGAGCATGGTCTCCTTCCAGAAACTCAGTTTGGCTTTCGTGTCAAACGTGGAACAGTCGACATATTTGCTGAAACTTTGCCAACTCCAGGAAAAATGCCAAGAGCAGCACAGTGACCTCTTCGTAACCTTTGTCGATCTGACAAAAGCTTTCAACATGGTCAGCATTGATGGCTTATGAAGATAATGGAGAAGTCCCAAGCCCAAGCAAGTTCATCACAATCGTCCGACAGTTCCATCACGGCATGATGGTGAAAGTATTGAACGACGTAGACAAGTCGGAGGCTCTCCCAGTGACAAATGGGGTGAAACAAGGCTGTGTTGTTGCCCTGACACTTTTCAGCATGGTCTTTTCAACCATACTGACAGACACTTTCATGATTTCCAGGATGTGATGCACGTCAGGCACAGGACTGACAGTGGACTGTTTAACCTCAGACGCCTGCAGACTGTTACCCAGGTGAAAGAGACTGTCATCAGAGACTTCTTGTTAACTGATGACTGCGCTCTCAAACCCGGTGCAGAAAAGATGTAGCACAAATTGAACTCTTTCTCAAGAGGCTTTGACTTCGGTCTCACCATAAGCACCAAAAAGACTGAAGTTATGTACCAGCCTGCGGCAGGGCAGCCCTACCAGGAACCACACATCACAGTGAAGGGACAGGAACTCCAGGCCGTCCACAGCTTCACCTATCTGAGCAGTACACTTTCATGAGCAATTAACATCGATACAGAAGTCAACAACAGGATTGCCAAGGCCAGTTTTACTTTTGGAAGACTCCGTGAGAATGTGTGGGAGCGGAGAGGACTCGGCCATACCGCCAAGCTGAAGGCCGACCATGCAGTGGTGCTCACCACCCTCCTCTACGCTTGTGAGACCTGGACTGTCTACAACAGACACACCAAATAGCTGAACCACTTTCACTTGAGCTGCCTCCACAGACTCCTCCGCATCAAGTGACAGGACAAAATCCCTGACATGGATGTCCTAGAGCAAGCCGGCATTCCCAGCATCCACACCCTCCTTCAGAAACCCTGAAGGGGCAGGTTAGAGGGGCAGGCCATGTTGACAGGATGACGGACAGTCCAGTACCAAACAGCTACTGTATGGAGAGCTTGTAAAGGCAAGCATTCAGTTGGGGGACTGAAGAAACGCATCAAGGCTGGCCTTAAAGCGTCCCTCAGGGACATGAACATCAACGTCAGCACTTGATAGCAGCTTGCTACCAACCGCTCAGCTTGGCGAAGCAAAGTCTTCACAGCAGCAGAGAAGCGACGAACTGCAGAAGTACAGCAGAAACACGTGGCGTGCAAAGCTTGAGCTGCCTCCACTTCTATTACAGCACCCATCCACATAGGTCCTATTTGTGGGTGAACATTTTGGGCTCAAATTGGCCTCACTAGCCATCTCTGGACCCACAGCCACTGAGCGGATATGAAGTCATGTTCATTTTTGACCTCAAAGTATGAACAACAAAACAACAACACTGAATAATCGTGTGTGTGTGTGTGTGTGTGTGTGTGTGTGTGTGTGTGTCTGTGTACGTGTGCATATACACTGTGTAATCGTGTGTGTGTAGTGGGTTTTTGTGTTTATACACTATAATCATGTGTATGTGTGTGTGTACACTGTATAGTTGTGTGGGTGTGCACTGTATATCCTGTGTGGGTTGTGTGTATTTATACTGTATAATCATGTGTGTGTTTGTGTGTGTGTGTGTGTGTGTGTGTGTGTATATATTTTGATTATTTTTTGATTGAAACATTTTATTCATTCAAGAAACGGATTGAGCGCAAGTTATCCAACTTAATAAAGCCCTTAAGTCTTGTGTGTATACCCTGTGTGGTTGTGTGTGTGTGTGTGTGTGTATGTATGTATGTATGTATGTATGTATGTATGTATGTATGTATACACTGTATAATCGTGTGTGTGTGTACACTGTATAATTGTGTGTGTGCGGACACTATAATCATTTGTGTGTGTTGTGTGTGTATACACTGTAAAATCGTGTGTGTGTGGGTGTGTATATACTCTGTATAATTGTGTGTGTGTGTGTGTGTGTGTGTGTGTGTGTGTGTACACTGGATATATATATGTATATACAGTCATCCCTTGAATATCGTGGATAATGTAGACCAGACTACTGCGATATTCGAAAAACCGTAAAGTAGGAACGCCCCTCTCATTTCCACCATGTTGTCTCATTTCTATATTTTTTCACGTCTATACAATATCAAGAAGTGTATATTAAACGTTACACAGTTATATGCATATGTGAATACTGTAATTTATTAATATTTAAATAGAATTTATATTATAATTTATATAAATACTTTAAGTACTGTACTCTCCTCTGGCAATAGCTCTTCTCCGCAGTGCAGGACGTTCACAAACACTATAAGATCACAAAATTACAAAAAATCTCGCAGGAATATGAGAGGCAACAGCATCACGTGTGTAAGCCAATCAGCTTGCGAGATTGAGTTGAGTGGGCGGGAGGCAACAGCGCCAAACATCTAAGCCAATCAGCTTGCAAGATTGAGTTGAATGGGCGGTCCCTGCCTGAACCGGGGGGGGAAGGGCACTTCAGTCTGTCGTTTGGAAACAATAGACGCAGTCTGCCTTGGGTCCCTGCCTTCCACTTGTTTACATGCGAGTTTCAGCACGAATTTTGGAATTTTTTTATGAATATTTTTATTTTATTTTATTTTTTATTAAAATACTGCGATGTACCAAGACCGCGATGCTCAAATCACGAAGTGGCAAGGGATGACTGTACAGTAGGCCCTTGACTATTCACGGTTTTGCACTCACGGTTTGAGTATTCACGAATTGCCAAGCAACTGACACGTCACTCAAATTCAGCCAATGGCTGTCCTCCTTCTTGCTGATTGGTTGAGTTGATGTAATGCCTCTTTTTCCTCATTCGCGCACAAGCTTTCAATGAGCCTCTTTTTTTTTTAGTGTGTTAAATTACCAGTTGAGTTCTATGATGCCACTCAAACGCTGGCTAAGCGCTAGAAAAGGTAATGACGTTGGATGTCTCTTTTAAAGAAATAAGACTTTCTCCTGAAGAAACGACAGTTTCCTCTGAAGTGCCTGAAGAGAAATAATCATCTGAAAGCACTCTAGTATTAAAGTCTTTTTCAATCATTATTCCAGTACAGTAATTAATGTAGGTAATTACTTAGTTAATGTTTACCTTTGTCACGGATTCTGTTCATAATTTTTATGGACAGAATTTCTAGGCGCAGTCGAGGCGATGAGGGGTTCTGGTTTGGTGGCCATCGGATATCGTCTCTGCTTTTTGCGGATGATGTTGTCCTTTTGGCTTCATCAAGTCGGGCCCTCCAGCTCTCATTGGAGCGATTCGCAGCTGAGTGCGAAGCAGCCGGGATGAAGATCAGTACCTCCAAGTCCGAGGCCATGGTTCTCAGTCGGACAATGGTGGAATGCACCCTCCAGGTCGGGAATGAGGTCCTGTCCCAAGTGGAGGAGTTTAAGTATCTTGGGGTCTTGTTTACGAGTGAGGGAAGGATGGAGCGAGAGATCGACAGACGGATCGCTGCAGCCTCTGTTGTTAAGCGGTGCCTGTACCGGTCCGTCGTGGTGAAAAAGGAGCTGAGCCGCAAGGCGAAGCTCTCAATTTACCAGTCGAGCTACGTTCCAACCCTCACCTATGGTCACGAGCTTTGGGTAATGACCGAAAGAACAAGATCATGGATACAAGCGGCTGAAATGAGCTTCCTTCGCCGGGTGGCGGGGTTCTCCCTTAGAGATAGGGTGAGAAGCTCCGCCATCCGGGGAGAGCTCGGAGTAGATCCGCTGCTCCTTCGCATTGAGAGGGGCCAGTTGAGGTGGCTCGGGCATCTGGTCAGAATGCCCCCCGGACGCCTCCCTGGTGTGGTGTTTCGGGCATGTCCAACCGGGACGAGACCCCGGGGTCGACCTAGAACACGCTGGTGGGACTATGTCTCTCGGCTTGTCTGGGACTGCCTCGGTGTCCCCCCGGGAGAGTTGGAGGAAGTGGCTCGGGAGAGGGACGTCTGGACCTCTTTGCTAAGGTTGCTGCCCCCGCGACCCGACCCTGGACTAAGCGGAAGATGATGATGATGTTCAGCTAATGTTAACTTAATTACAGTAGTTAATGTTTAGAATACTTGTGAGTGTGATTTTATGTACTGTGGTGTAGCATGTTTATCCTTTTGTATTGTTTATCCAATTTATTTCATTTCATGTTCTTTTTGTTATGGTCTGTGTTTTGGGGGGACTTTGATTTTGACGGCTGTGTTCTCGAACTCTAACTGTCCGCTCCGGCTGACGGGCGTGGCTGAGCTGTTCTGTGGCTCACACCTGAATTTCATTCTCATCTACTCTCAATAAACACAAGCATGCTTATTTCTGCGCTAGAGAATTAACTGACATGTTTTTGCAGGTGACAAACGGAGCTTGTCATACGAAGCGCGGCTTATCCGGACTTCTGATTTTTTAAGTGTGCAAGATCAAGCTCCGTGTGTCACCTGCAACAAACGCCTCAGATTCAAAGGGGAAGAACTTAAGAAGCACGCTTTAATTGAGGTGAGCGTGTGGTTTGTGTTCATAGGGAGTAAATGAGATTACTTAATTCAAGTTCATGCACTTCAGAGGAAACTGTCGTTTCTTCAGGAGAAAGTCTTATTTCTTCAGAATAGACGGCGCTTAGCCGGCGTTTGAGTGGCATCATAGAGCTTAACTGGATAATATATTATACATACAAAATGAAAATGTATATATACTGTACTAGTCCTTCTCAAAAAATTAGCATATTGTGATAAAGTTCATTATTATCTGTAATGTACTTATAAAAATTACACTTTCATATATTTTAGATTCATTTCACACCAACTGAAATATTTCAATTCTTTTATTGTTTTAATTCTGATGATTTTGGCATACAGCTCATGAAAACCCAAAATTCCTAGCTCAAAAAATTAGCATATCATGAAAAGGTACTCTAAACGAGCTATTAACCTAATCATCTGAATTAACCAATTAACTCTAAACACCTGCAAAAGATTCCTGAGGCGTTTAAAAAGTCCCAGCCTGGTTCATTACTCAAAACCGCAATCATGGGTAAGACTGGCGACCTGACTGCTTTCCAGAAGGCCATCATTGACACCCTCAAGTGAGAGGGTAAGACACAGAAAGAAATCTCTGAGCGAATAGGCTGTTCCCAGAGTGCTGTATCAAGGCACCTCAGTGGGACGTCTGTGGGAAGGAAAAAGAGTGGCAGAAAACGCTGCATAACCAGAAGAGCTGACCGGACGCTGAGAAAGATTGTGCAGAATGGCTGATTCCAGACCTTGGGGGACCTGTGGAAGCAGTGGACTGGGCTACAGGTGCTGCATTCCCGAAGTCATGCCACTTTTGAACCAGAAACAGTGGCAGAAGCGCCTACAGAGAAGCAGCACTGGACTGTTGCTCAGTGGTCCAAAGTACTTTTTTCCGATGAAAGCAAATTTTGCATGTCATTCGGAAATCAAGGTGCCAGAGTCTGGAGGAAGACTGGGGAGAAGGAAATGTCAAAATGCCTGAAGTCCAGTGTCAAGTACCCACAGTCAGTGATGGTCTGGGGTACCATGTCAGCTGCTGGTGTTGGTCCACTGTGTTTTATCAAGGGCAGGGTCAATGTAGCTATCAGGAGATTTTGGAGCACTTCATGCTTCCATCTGCTGAAAAGCTTTTATGGAGATGAAGATTTCATTTTTCAGTACGACCTGGCACCTGCTCACAGTGCCAAAACCACTGCTAAATGGTTTACTGATCATGGTATTACTGTGCTCAATTGGCCTGCCAACTTTCCTGACCTGAGAATCTGTGGGATATTGTGAAGAGAAGGTTGAGAGACACCAGACCCAACACTGTGGTTGATCTTAAGGCTGCTATCGAAGCATCCTGGGCCTCCATAACACCTCGGCCGTGCCACAGGCTGATTGCCTCCATGCCACGCCGCATTGAAGCAGTCATTTCTGCAAAAGGATTCCCGACCAAGTATTGAGTGCATAACTGAACATAATTATTTGAAGGTTGACTTTTTTTGTTTTAAAAACACTTTTTTTTTTTTTTTTTTTTGGTCGGATGAAATATGCTAATTTTTTTTAAGATAGGGATTCTTGGGTTTTATTTACTTTTTTGCTAAAATTATCAATATTCAAACAATAAAAGGCTTGAACTACTTAGGTTGTGTGTAATGAATCTAAAATATATGAAAGTGTAATCTATAATCAGTACATTACAGAAAATAAAGAACTTTATCACAATATGCTAATTTTTTGATAAGGACCAGTAATCATGTATGTGTATGTATGCAAAGTGTGTGGACGCTTGTTATGTGTGTACACTGTATAATCGTTTGTGTGTACACACTGCATAACAGTGTTTATACTGTATATAATCATGTGTGTGTGTGTGTGTATACACTGTTCAACCGTGTGTTTGTGTGTTCACTGTATAAAGTATGTGTACGCTTGTCGTGTGTACACTGTATAATCAATCGTGTGTATACACTGCATAATAGTGTGTGTGTGTGTGTGTGTGTGTGTGTGTGTGTGTGTGTGTGAATGTACACTGTGCAATTGTGTGTGTATGTGTGTGTGTGTGTGTGTGTGTGTGTG
Organism: Plotosus lineatus; assembly: GCA_024760905.1. Classification (NCBI taxonomy): domain Eukaryota; kingdom Metazoa; phylum Chordata; class Actinopteri; order Siluriformes; family Plotosidae; genus Plotosus; species Plotosus lineatus. Next base: position 1,122,882 of record CM045740.1, read on the forward strand.
TGTGTGTGTGTGTATATACTCTATAGTCATTTCGGTATGCACTATAATCGTGTGTGTGTGTGTGTGTGTGTGTGTGTTTATAATGTATAGTCATTTGAGTATGCACTATAATCGTGTGTGTGTGTGTGTGTGTGTGTGTGTGTGTGTGTGTGTGTGTGTCTGCAGTGTATAATCTATACATTGTATAATCGTGTGTGTGCGTACTCGGTATAATCGTGTGGTTATACACTGTATGATTGTGTGTGTGTGTGTGTGTGTGTGTGTGTGTGTGTGTGTGTGTGTGTGTGTGTGTGTATACACTATAATTGTGCGTTGTGTGTGTATTTACACTCTATAATCGTTTGGGTATGTGTATGCACTATAATCGTCTGTGTATGTGTACACTATTGTTATATGTGTACACTGTATAATCATATGTGTGCAGTGTATAATCATGTGTGTGTACACTGTATAATCGTGTGTGTGTGGGGGGTGTACACTGTATAAACATGTGTGTATGAACACTGTGTAATGGTTCGTTTGTGTGTACACTGTACAATCGTATACATAATTGTGTGTGTATACACTTATGATCGTGTGTGTGTGTGTGCAGTGTATAATCTGTACGCTCTATAATCGTGTGTGTGTGTACTCGGCATAATCATCTGTGTATACACTGTACAATTATGTGTGTGTGTGTGTGTGTGTGTGTCTGTATACACTGTAATTGTGTGTGTTTATACTTTATAATCGTTTGAGTGTGTGTATGCACTATAATCGTCTGTGTGTGTGTACACTGTATAATCGTGTCTGTGTGTGGGGGGGTTGTACGCTGTATAAACATGTGTGTATTAACACTGTATAATGGTGTGTTTGTGTGTTGGGTTTCAGTGTGGGTGCACTGTGTAATCTTGTGTCCACTGTATAATCGTTTGAGTGTGTCTTTACACTATAATCATGTATGTGTGTGTATGCAAAGTGTGTGTACGCTTGTCATGTGTATTATTTGTATGTGTATTTGTCATGTGTATTTGTATTTGTATGTGTATTATTGTGTGTGTGTGTGTGTGTGTGTGTGTGTGTGTGTGTGTGCAGTGTATAATCGTGTGTGTGTGTGCAGTGTATAATCGTGTGTGTGTGTGGGGGGGTGTACATTGTATAAACGTGTGTATGAACACTGTATAATGGTGTGTTTGTGTGTACACTGTATAATTGTATACATAATTGTGTGTATATACACTTATGATCGTGTGTGTATAGGTACACACTCTATAATTGAATCTGTGTATACACATACTGTGTAATTGTGTACATTTTACAGTCGTGTATGTCTGGGTGTACACTATACAAACATGTGCATACACTGTTCTCATGTGTGTTTATACTGTATAATCATGTATGTAGTTTGTATAATCATGTGTGTTGTATATGTATGTACATACACTGTATAATCGTCTTTGTGTGTACACTCTATAGTCGTGTGTTTGGACACTGTATAATCCTGTGTGTGTGTTGTGAGTGTGTGTTTATATGTATAATCGCGTGTGTGTATATACACTGTATAATCGTGTGTGTGTGTGTGTGTGTGTGTGCACTATACAGTAAGCCCTCGATATTCGTGGGGGCTTGGTTCCGGCCCTTCTTGCGAATGAAGATAATCCGCGAATTCTGTCCCCGGAAGTAAAATCCCATGTATCATATTCCATACGTGAATCAGCAACCGGAAGTGAAATACTATGTATCTATTACATGTGCTAAAATATGCTTCTTAAACACATTCTATAGACAGTCTTACTCATTAATACAGTATTAATGTAGTAAAATGTAGTAATGATTAAGAAAAACATTTTTTACTGATATTTGTTGATAATAAAATATAAACATTATAAAGCATACATATTAAAACACCTTTAAATGCATTCTTCTTGAAACATACAGCACTGTAGTTTTCAAAAATGCCCACTAGAAGAAAGTATTGCATTAGGCATGAGATGACTGAATTCAGGTATGAACTGCATTCAGTCCAAGCAACTCAGCCACACCCCTCAGCCGAAGCGGAGAGTAAACAGTTAGCTAGAGGCACAGCACCAAAATCAAAGTCTCCCAAAACACAGACCACATCAAAAAGGACATAAAAGAACAAGAAATGTAATAAATTGGATAAACAAAACAAAATGAGAAACATGCTACACCACAGTAAATAAAATCTCACACACAAACATTCTAAACATTAACTTAGGTAATGTACTGGAATAATAATTGAAAAATACTTTAATAGTGGAGTGTTTTACAACAGTTCAGACGATTATTCCTCTTCAGGCACTTCAGAGGAAACTGTCGTTTCTTCCAAAGAAAGTCTTATTTCTTCAGAAGAGATATCCAACGTCATTACCTTTTTCTGGTGCTTTAACAGGCGTTTGAGTGGCATCATAGAACTTAGCTGAAATTTGGCTTTGAAGAAAATTATTTCTCTCTCTCTCTCTCTCTCTCTCTCTCTGTCTCTTTGTCACATACACACACACACACACACACACACACACACACACACACACACAGTGTGAAAACGGTTAAATTAGCAGCATCCAGAGGAACTAGTGCAGAGGTGGCAAACACGCGGCTCTCGGCTCTTGATCAATAAGATTGTGGCTCTTTGCCTCTTGTCATATTTCTATATACCATGGCTCTTTGCCTCTTTTCATGTTTTTTTTTAATATTTTAATTTTTATTTTTTTTAATCTTAAAACACACTTCTTCAGGTTATTATAAACAAATAATAAATAATATTTTTAAATAATTTTGACAGGTTGGGTGTTTTTTATGCTGCGTCTGACACATAAGTGACCACCAATCATCTGAGTGGATGACGTCTAATGCTGGGAAATTAAGTAAACATTTTCTTTGCATGCAGGCTTACCCTCTTTGTCAAAATCGCAAAATGCAAAGCTAAACGAAAATATGAAAATGAACACAGTACATTTCTGGGAGAATGGGAAGATGCTTACTTTTTTATTGAATGGAATGGCAAATCGCTCTGTTTATTATGCAGTACCACGATATCACATTTCAAGGATTCAAATCTTCAGCATCATTTTAGCAGCTCCATGCTAATATTGACACGGAATTCCCCAAAGGTAAAAAACACCTGCCTCAACATGATTGTGTGTATATTTCAATATTCATCAATTTATATTATACAGGCCATATCTATGTATCTGAAGTGTGTTCAGTAGTTGTGTGTGTCAGAGCGAGGGAGAACGAGAGAGAGGTGCCTGTGTGTGTGTGCGCGTGTGTGTCCTGGCAGGTCATCATGTGGTGTGGCTCTTTAACTCTCACAGTTAAAAAGTTTGGCTCTTTGTGTCTAACTTGTTCGTCACCCCTGAATTAGTGCAATTTGAATGGAAGAAAATACAGTACATGAAGGGAGTGGGGCAAATGAGTACAAATGGTGCGATAGATGCACAAATGAGCAGTTTCCCACTGCTTACAGTCTGTGTCTGTGTGTGTGTGTGTGTGTGTGTGTGTGTGTGTGTCTGAGATACCTCAGGTCTGCTGGAATATTAAGATAAAGACATGATTCCATTGCAATTCAGTCAAAGAAAACCCCATATGCTCAGTATTATGTACTTTAGAAACTTAATGAGTATTGTATGAGTGTTGGTATTTTCCTCTGCATGCAAAATTCGATTATGGAATTTTTTGATCATTTGATTCGTGTGTAATCTTGTCTGGACTGGACATGCTGGTTGTTTAGTTTTGTATGTAAATTGGTCAAGACCTGAAAAATCCTTAAATGTTTCATTCCTTTTACATATAAACAAACTGATAATGATGATGATGCCAGCAGTGTCGATGAAGATTTTGATTTTAATGTTGATGAAGAATAGGCATATGTTAATAAAAGTGTGATGACTGGTGTTTGTGAAGATGTGATTTTATCTGCTGAGCAGGATATAGATGAAGATGATGATGCTGAGGGCGGAGTTGATGAAGCTTACTTGTATAAAGAGATCAGAGAGTTTTATTATATGGTTATCTTATTCTTTTCTTTTCCTTTCGGCTGTTCCCTTCAGGGGTCGCCACAGCAAATGATCTGCCTCCATCTCTCCCTATCCTCTGCATCTTCTACTCTTACTCCAACGACCTTCATGTCCGCCTTCACTGCATCCATAAATCTTCTCTTTGGTCTTCCTCTGGGCCTTTTTCCTGGTAGTTCCAACCTCAGCATCCTACGACCAATATACTCACTATCCCTCCTCTGTATATGTCCAAACCATCTCAATCTAGCCTCTCTGACTTTGTCTCCAAAACATCTAACATGTGCTGTCCCTCTGATGTAATCATTTCTGATCCTATCCATCCTCGTTACTCCCAAAGAGAACCTCAACATTTTCATCTCTGCTACCTCCAACTCTGACTCCTGTCTTTTCCCCAGGGCCACTGTCTCTAAACCATACAACATTGCTGGCCTCATCACCGTCTTGTACACTTTTCCCTTCATTCTTGCCGATACTCTCCTATCACACATCACACCGGACACTTTTCTCCATCCATTCCAACCTGCCTGCACGCGCTTCTTCACCTCTTTTCCACACTCTCCATTGCTCTGGATTGTTGAGCCTAAGTACTTAAAATCCTCCACCTTCGTTATCTCTGCCCCCTGTAACCTCAAAGTTCCTCTTGGGTCCTTGTCGTTCACACACATGTATTCTGTCTTACTAAGACTAACCTTCAATCCCCTCCTTTCCAGGGCATACCTCCACCTCTCTAGATTTTCCTCCACTTGGTCTCTGCTCTCACTACAGATCACAATGTCATCTGCAAACATCATAGTCCATGGAGATTCTTGTCTAACCTCATCTGTTAGCCTGTCCATCACCATAGCAAACAAGAAGGGGCTGAGAGCTGACCCTTGATGTAGTCCCACCTCCACCTTGAACTCTTCTGTCACAACCGACAGCACTCCTCACCACTGTCTTACATCTATCATACATGTCCTGCACCACTCTAACATACTTCTCTGTCACTCCAGACTTCCTCATACAATACCACAGTTCTTCTCTCGGCACCCTGTCATATGCTTTCTCCAGATCCACAAAGGCACAATGCAGCTCCTTCTGACCTTTTCTGTACTTCTCTATTAACATCCTCAAAGCAAACACTGCATCTGTGGTGCTCTTTCTTGGCATGAAACCAAACTGTTGTTCACAAATGCTGACCTCTGCCCTTAGTCTTGCTTCCACTATTCTTTCCCATAGCTTCATTGTATGGCTCATCAACTTTATCCCTCTGTAGTTGCCACAACTCTGTACATCGCCCTTGTTCTTAAAAATGGGCACAAGCACACTTCTCCTCCATTCCTCTGGCATCTGCTCACTTTCTAAGACCTTGTTGAATATTCTTGTCAGAAAATCTACTGCGACCTCCCCTAGACACTTCCATACCTCAACTGGTATGTCATCAGGGCCAACTGCCTTTCCACTCTTCATCCTCTTCAATGCCCTCCTCACTTCTCCCTTACTAATCTTTGCTACTTCCTGCTCCTCAACGGTCACCCCTTCTACTCTTTTTTCTCTCTCATTTTCCTCATTTATCAGCTCTTCAAAGTACTCTTTCCATCTTCCCAGCACACTTCTGTCATCAGTCAATACATTTCCCTCTCTGTCCTTTATCACTCTAACTTGCTGCACGTCTTTCCCATCTCTATTTCTCTGCTGTGCTAACCTGTATAGATCATTTTCTCCCTCCTTACTGTTCAACCTATCATACAAGTCATCATACGCCCTCTGTTTGGCCTTTGACACTGCTACCTTCGCCTTACGCTGTGTCTCCCTGTACTCCTGTTTACTCTCTTCGGTCCTCTCAATGTCCCACTTCTTCTTGGCTAACCTCTTCTTTTGTACACACTCCTGCACTTCCTCATTCCACCACCAAGTTTCCTTATCTACTTTCCTTCCAGAGGACACACCAAATACTCTCCTACCGGTCTCCCTGATCACATTGGCTGTGGTTGTCCAGTCCTCTGGAAGCACTTCCTGACTACCCAAAGCCTGTTTCAACTCCTCCTTGAAGACAACACGACACTCTTCCTTTTTCAGCTTCCACCACTTTGTCTTCTGCTCTACCTTTGCCTTTTCACCTTTCTCACCATCAGTGTCATCCTGCACACCACCATCCTATGCTGTTTGGCAACACTCTCACCCACTACTACTTTGCAGTCACTGACTTCCTTCAAATTACCTCGCCTACACAAGATGTAGTCTACCTGTGTGCTCTTACCTCCGCTTTCATAAGTCACCCTATGCTTCTGTTTCTTCTGGAAGAAAGTATTCACCACAGCCATTTCCATCCTTTTTGCAAAATCGATCAACATCTGTCCTTCTGTGTTCCTGTCCTGGATACCAAACCTGCCCATCACTTCCTCGTCCCCTCTGTTGCCTGCACCAACATGTCCATTGAAGTCTGCTCCAATGACCACTCTTTCACCTCTGGGGGTACTCTGCATCACTTCATCTAACTCACTCCAGAATCTCTCCTTCTCTTCTAGCTTACATCCTGCCTGTGGGGCATAAGCACTAACAACATTGACTATCACGCCTTCAATTTCTAACTTGAGACTCATCACTCTGTCTGACACTCTTTTCACTTCTAGAACATTCCTGACAAACCCCTCCTTCAAGATGACTCCTACTCCATTTCTCTTCCCATCCACACCATTATAAAACAGTTTAAACCCTGCTCCTAAGCTTTTAGCCTTTCTACCTTTCCACCTTGTCTCCTGAACACACAGTATGTCCACCTTCCTCCTCTGCATCATGTCAGCCAGCTCCCTATCTTTTCCTTGCATAGTTCCAACATTCAAAGTCCCTACTCTCAGTCCGAGGCTCACGCATTTCCTCTTCTCTCTCTGCCTACGGACACGCCTCCCGCCTCTCCTTCTTCGACGTCTTCGACCAACAGTAGTCCAATTTCCATCAGCACCCTGTTGGTTGACAGCACTGATGGCGGTCGTTGTTAACCCGGGCCTCGACCGATCCGGTATGAATTTTGTTTTGATCATTTGCATTTTTAAATGTGGCAGAAGTTTTACGCCGGATGCCCTTCCTGTCGCAACCCTCTGCATTTATCCGGGCTTGGGACCGGCATAAGGGGGAGAGACACTGGTTAGTGCCCCCCCGCCTCATGGCTGCATTGGTTATCTTATATATATATATATATATATATATATAGTTTTCTTAATTTCAGTGTGATTGTTTGAACCCGACAGTGTTTTTTTTTTTTTTCAATCAGTATCATTTGAAGGCATTTGAACCTTTATATAATGGTCAAAAAGATAAATAATAATCAGAAATAGAAAAAAAAACCTAGTCGTTTTTTTTGTTCATTTTTGGGGCTTACCACTGTGAGTGATGGGTTTAAAAAGGGCGTGTCGGATTAAATGAGGATGATTTCTCTAATCATCTCTTCATAAAACTCTTCCAAGACATGTTTTCTCAAAGTTTATATGGCTGAAGTGCATTGAAATGTTTGGTTGCTAAGGACTAATGATGTTGGAAGAAGTGTAATCTTTGTGCTCATTTTTCTCTAAAACGTCTTTTGAAATTTTTAGTTGAATGCTGACACAAGAAATGGAATAGCTCGCTCAGTTTTCAAGGTATTGACAAACTTTTTTGCTGCATTTTGTAGCTTTGGGCCTCCTCTATCTGATGGTGTAAAAATCTCATTTTTCATTTTTGGACCCAAGAGCCTATTTCCGTGGAGTGGCTCACATATTATCATGTGTGTACACTGAACAATCGTGTGTGTTAACTGTATGATCGTGTGTGTACTCTGTACAATCGTGTGTGTGTGTGTGTGTGTGTGTGTGTGTGTGTGTGTGTATACACCGTATAATCGTGTGTGTGTGTGTGTGTGTGTGTGTGTGTGTGTGAGTGTGTGTATATACTCTGTACAATCGTGTGTGTGTGTGTGTGTGTGTGTGTACACCGTATACTCGTGTGTGTGTGTGTGTGTGTGTGTATGTTTGTGTGTACAATGTATAGTTGTCTCTGTGTACAACCATGTGTGTATGTAGACTATGTGAGGCGCTCCACCGAAAGTAGCCACTTGTCGCACAGACCACTTTTGAGATAACGGCCAGAAATTCGGATTTTTGCATAAACCATTAAAACAAGTATTCAATTATCACTTGCTGAAGTGAAATCGACTAAGACTCATGAAAAAAATGTCTTTTATTTCCATTTTTCTGATGACTACCCTTATAAAAATAGATAAAAACAGTAGCAAACTTAATGGTTTTCGTTGCAATTATTCACTGAGTTCGGTACAAGACACACTATAATCCATACACCAGAAGAATGGTCGTGAAGTCATCTCTCCATTTTGGATACTGTTTTGATATTAAAATGCCGTTTCAGTGAATAAAATAAAGGTTATGAAGATGATATGTTCATAAACAATGCAGGCTAGTTGCTAAGGAAGATCTGAAACGAGCACCCTGATTTGTGAACTCGGGCTTGCACACTCAGTGCCCGTCACACGTTAACTTCCGTTTTACTTCCTGACTCTAGTTTACTCCATGCGGAATAATATCTCCGTCTTTCTCTTCAATAACAGTTATTAAGTTTATTTATAAGATTGTGAACACACATCATTTTTGGAAAAGAAGAGTGAAATGTCATCTGTGATGTCTAGCAGCATTAGTAGAGATATTAAATTCAACTCGAGAATTCGGCTTTGAAGATGCTGGAATGCTTAGCGTTCTTGAAGATTATTTTGGCGGTGAGTGTTTTTCTCAGCATGCAAAATTCGATTATTTTTTTGATTATTTGATTTGTGTGTAATCTTGTCTGGACTGGACATGCTGGATCGTGGGTTGTTGTTTAGTTTTGTACGAAAATTGGTCAAAACCTGAAAAATACTTGAATGTTTCATTCCTTTCACATATAAACAAACGATGACTATGCCAATTGTGATGATGAC
>CM045740.1:1136839-1139339 GCA_024760905.1 Plotosus lineatus
AAAGAGTAAACAGGAGTACAGGGAGACACAGCGTAAGGCGAAAGTAGCAGTGGCTAAGGTCAAACAGAGGGCATATGATGACTTGTATGATAGGTTGGACAGTAAAGAGGGAGAAAATGATTTATACAGGTTGGCACAGCAGAGGAATAGAGATGGGAAGGACGTGCAGCAAGTTAGATTGATAAAGGACAGAGAGGGAAATGTGTTGACTGATGACAGAAGTGTGCTGGGAAGATGGAAAGAGTACTTTGACGAGCTGATGAATGAGGAAAATGAGAGAGAAAAAGAGTAGAAGAGGTGACCATTGAGGAGCAGGATGTAGCAAAGATCAGTAAGGGTGAAGTGAGGAGGGCATTGAAGAGGATGAAGAATGGAAAGGCAGTTGGTCCTGACGATATGCCTGTGGACGTATGGAAGTGTCTAGGAGAGGTAGCAGTAAATTTTCTGACAAGAACATTCAACAAGGTCCTAGAGAGTGAGGAGATGCCAGAGGAGTGGAGAAGAAGTGTGCTGGTGCCCATTTTTAAGAACAAGGTAGGCATGCAGAGTTGTGGCAACTACAGAGGGATAAAGTTGATGAGCCATACGATGAAGTTATGGGAAAGAATAGTGAAAGCGAGACGAAAGTCAGAGGTCAGCATTTGTGAACAACAGTTTGGTTTCATGACAAGAAAGAGCACCACAGATGCAGTGTTTGCTTTGAGGATGTTAATAGAGAAGTACAGACAAGGTCAGAGGGAACTGCATTGTGCCTTTTTTGATCTGGAAAAAGCATATGACAGGGTGCCAAGAGAAGAACTGTAGTATTGCATGAGGAAGTCTGGAGTGGCAGAGAAGTATGTTCGAGTGGTGCAGGACATGTATGAGAGATGTAAGACAGTGGTGAGGTGTGCTGTCGGTGTGAACGACGAATTCAAGGTGGAGGTGGGACTGCATCAAGGGTCAGCTCTGAGCCCCTTCATCACTTCTTATGGTGATGGACAGGCTGACAGACGAGGGGAGACAAGAATCTCCATGGACTCTGATGTTTGCAGATGACATTGTGATCTGTACTGAGAGCAGAGAACAAGTGCAGGAAAATCTAGAGAGGTGGAGGTATGCCCTGGAAAGGAGAGGAATGAAGGTTCGCCTCAGAAAATCAGAATACATGTGTGTGAATGAGAAGGACCCTGGAGGAACGGCGATGTTTCAGGGAGCAGAGATAACGAAGGTGAAGGATTTTAAGTACTTAGGCTCAACAATCCAGAGCAATGGAGAGTGTGGAAAAGAGGTGAAGAAGCATCTGCAGGCAGGCTGGAATGGTTGGAGAAAAGTGTCCGGTGTGATGTGCGATAGGAGAGTGTCAGCAAGAATGAAGGGAAAAGTGTACAAGACGGTGGTGAGGCCAGCGATGTTGTATGGCTTAGAAACAGTGGCACTGAGGAAAAGGCAGAAGGCAGAGCTGGAGGTAGCGGAGATGAAAATGTTGAGGTTCTCTCTGGGAGTAACGAGGATGGATAGGATCAGAAATGAGTATATCAGAGGGACAGCCCATGTAAGATGTTTTGAAGACAAAAGCAGAGAGGCTAGATTGAGATGGTTTGGACATGTACAGAGGAGGGATAGTGAGTATATTGGTAGTAGGATTCTGAGGCTTGAACTACCAGGCAGAACGCCTCAAGGAAGACAAAAGAAGAGATTTATGGATGTGGTGAAGGAAGACATGAAGGTTGTTGGAGTCAGAAAAAAAGATGCAGTGAGATGGAGGTGGATGATTTGCTATGGCGACCCCTGAAGGGAGCAGCCGAAAGGAAAAGAAGAAGAAGAAGAAGACACACACACACACACACACACAATGTATATTCATGTGTGTACACCTTATAATCTTGTGTTTGTGCAATGTACAACTAGTCCTCACTTAAGTACGGGGTTACGTTCCGTAGACCCCGTCGTGAAGCGATTCCGTCATTAAATGAACCCCGCATTAGTAGACATTTTGCTTGGTTTGTATTTGTTATCTTTATAGGCTACTGTATTGCATTTGCATAGGTCATTGATACTGTAATGTACTACTTTACATTTTCTCGTTGTTTACTTTCTATTGGCTATTTTAAGAATAAGTGTAAACTTTTAAGAATACATTAAATTTAAAAATTTTCTCTTTCATTTAGCTTTTGTGTGTGCACGAGCATATAAACAAAAGTTGGGCTAGCCTCCATTGCATTAGAGCTTACATATCTTTTCTTCATGTTTACTTTCTTTGCATTTCTAACACATGAAAACTTTTAAGAATAAATATAGGATCATTTACCCTTTTTATTTCGCTCTTTTTTTTTTATGGTGCTTCAGCTACGGCAGATATCAGCCTAACACCCATTACCATACCTGCATAAAAATAATGTCAAGACTTGCATACATGTGCAGTTCTTAAAACAAATATTTATACATTCATGGATACTGTACTGGCTTTTTCGGGAATATATTTTCTTCTTATTTTCATTTAGCTTCTTTGTGTACCAAA
>CM045740.1:1141839-1184339 GCA_024760905.1 Plotosus lineatus
ACCGTATTATCGTGTGTGTGTGTGTGTGTGTGTGTGTGTGTGTGTACACTGTACAATCGTGTGTATAGACTGTATAATTTTGTGTGTCTGTGTGAGTACATTGTATGATCGTGTGAACACTATAATAGTTATTGTGTGTTTGTGTGTGTACAATGTATATTCGTGTGTGTGTGTGTGTGTGTGTGTGTGTGTGTATACACTATATAATCGTCTGTGTGTATACACTGTATAATTGTATGTGTATGTACATGTTATAATCGTGTGTGTTTTGTGTGTGTGTCTATATGTATAATTTTGTGTGTGTACACTGTATAATTGTGTGTGCACTGTGTTATCGTGTGTGTGTCTGTGTGTTGTGTGTGTACATGATATAATTGTGTGTGCGTGTTCGCACGATATAATACTGTGCGTGCATGCGTGTGTGTGTGTGTGTGTGTGTGTGTGTGTGTGTGTGTGTGTGTGTGTGTGTGTGTATAATGTATAATCGTCTCTGTGTGTATACAGACGCTCCCCAACTTACGTTTTAGTTCGGTTCCGGACGGCCGAACGTAAGGTGAAAATGAACGTAAGTTGTTACTGTATGTTCCAGTGACATATGACTTTCATACTGTACTATACAGTAGGCCCTTGACTGTTCGCGATTTTGCACTCACAGTTTGAGTATTCGCGGACTGCCGAGCAGCTGACACATCACTCAAATGTCCTCTTTCCTGCAGATTGGTTGAGATGATGTAACGCCCCTTTCTACTCATTTGCGCGCAAGTTGTCAATGAGCCTCTTTTTTGTGTGTTTTAATTACAAGTTAAGCTCTATGACTCTACCACTCAAACGAGGTGCGTCTCCTCTGGCTAAGCAATAGAAGACGCTGGATGTCTCTTCTGAAGAAATAAGACTTTCTCCTGAGAAACGATGGTTTCCTCTGAACTTTTATGTTCTGTAGCATGTTTAACAAACGATACCAAAAGGATAAACTTTATTTCGTTTCATGTCCTTTTGCATTGAACTTGGAGCGCTGTCTTGGAGTGACGGCTCCAAGATGGCGCTGCCTAGAGTATGACGTCGTGGAGTTCTCAGAGTCAAATTGTTTCCATGTTCCTTTTAATTTGTTTTTTATTTGTTGTTTTGTTTGTTCATGTTTTGCACTATGCTCGTCTATGACTGGTCGACAGCTATGAGATCGGAGTGTCTTTGGGCGTGTATAACTAAGCACGCTCAACTCCTGAGCTAATATGCTATGGTAGCTCAATGCTAGCCGAACCCGGCTAACAATGAGTGAATTTCTCCATTGTGAGATTAATAAAGCTGTATCTTATCTCTTATAAGCCCAGGCGGAGTTTTCAGAGTCATATTTCTTTTTATTTGTTTTATTTGTTGTTTTGTTTGTTCATGTTTTGCACTATGCTCATCTATGACTGGTCGACTCTATGACAGCTATGAGATCGGAGTGTCTTTGGGAGTATATAATTAAGCACGCTCACCTCCTGAGCTAATATGCTATGGTAGCTCAATGCTAGCTAGCCACATCCCGGCTAATACTAAGCCCAGACGGGGAGGGGACGAACGAAGGTGGACGAGCTTCATGCTCAGATTGCAGCGCAGAGGGCTCTACAGGACTGCTCCATGCTGTGTTTCTGTGAAATATGGCTCGAGGCGAGTACACCCGACGAGGTGATTGCACCAGCCGACTACACGGCCTTATCCCATGCGATCTCAAGCGCCGGAGTCGTCGTTCGGCCCTTTCCCGCCTGGACTAATTGTTAGCCGGGGTGCGGATAGCATTGAGCTACCATAGCATATTAGCTTACGATATTAGTTGTTGCGTGCTTAGTTGCCCGAAGCTGAAGCTGCTCATAGCTGTTGTAGGGTTGACCGGTCAGAGACGAGCATAGTGCAAAACATGAACAAACAAAACAACAAATTAAAAGGAACAAAGCAACAACTTGGCTCTGAGAACTCTGTGACGTCGCCTTCTAGGCAGCGCCATCTTGGAAACGTCACTCCAAGTTCAATGTAAACGTACATGAAGCGTAATAAAGTTTATCCTTTTGGTATCATTTGTTAAACATACTACAGAACATAAAATATAACGCACAAACATTCTAAAGATTAACTTAGGTACTTTTTCTTTTCCTTTCGGCTTTTCCCTTCAGGGGTCGCCACAGCGAATCATCTGCCTCCATCTCACCCTGTCCTCTGCATCTTCTTCCCTTACACCAACTGCCATCATGTCCTCCTTCACCACATCCATGAATCGTCTCTTTGGTCTTCCTCTGGGCCTTCTGCCTGGTAGCTTCAACCTCAGCATCCTACTACCAATATACTCACTATTCCTCCTCTGTACATTTCCAAACCATCTCAATCTAGCCTCTCTCACTTTGTCTCCAAAACGTCTTACATGTGCTGTCCCTCTGAGGTGCTCATTCCTGATCCTATCCATCCTCGTTACTCACAAAGAGAACCTCAACATTTTCATCTCTGCTACCTCCAGCTCTGCCTCCTGTCTTTTCCCCAGGTCCACTGTTTCTAAAGCATACAACATCGCTGGCCTCAATCCGTCTTACATCTCTCATACATGTCCTGCACAACTCTAACATATTTCTCTGCCACTCCTGCCACTCCAGACTTTCTCATGCAATACCACAGTTCCTCTCTCAGCACCCTGTCATATGCTTTCTCGAGATCCATAAAGGCACAATGCAGCTCTGTCTGACCTCTGTACTTCTCTATTAACATCCTCAAGGCAAACACTGCATCTGTGGTGCTCTTTCTTGGCATGAAACCAAACTGTTGTTCACAAATGCTGACCTCTGCCCTTAGTCTAGCTTCTACTATTTTTTCCCATAACTTCATCGTATGGCTCATCAACTTTATCCCTCTGTAGTTGCCACAACTCTACACATCTCCCTTGGTCTTAAAAATCGGCACCAGCACACTTCTCCTCCATTCCTCTGGCGTCTCCTCACTCTCTAAGACCTTGTTGAATGTTCTTGTCAGGAAATCTACTGCTACCTCTCCTAGTCACTTCCATACCTCCACCGGTATGTCATCAGGACCAACTGCCTTTCCATTCTTCATCCTCTTCAATGCCCTCCTCACTTCATGCTTACTAATCTTTGCTACTTCGTAGTCTTCAACAGTCACCCCTTCTACTCTTTCTTCTCTCTCATTTTCCTCATTCAGCTCTTCAAAGTACTCTTTCCATTTTCCCAGCACACTTCTGTCATCAGTCAATACATTTCCCTCTCTGTCCTTAATCATTCTAACTTGCTGCACATCCTTCCCATCTCTATTTCTCTGCTGTGCCAACCTGAATAAATAATTTTCTCCCTCTTTACTTTCCAACCGAGCATACAAGTCATCATACGCCCTCTGTTTGGCTTTTGACACCGCTACCTTTGCCTTACGCTGTGTCTCCCTTTACTCCTGTTTACTCTCTTCGGTCCTCTCAACATCCCACTTCTTCTTAGCTAACCTCTTCCTTTGTACACACTCCTGCACTTCCTCATTCCACCACCAGGTCTCCTTATCTACTCTCATTCCAGATGACACACAAAGTATTCGTCCATGACCACCCACAGCCATTTTTAACTCCTCCTTGAAGACAACACAACACTCTTAAGTACTGTACTGGAATAATAACTGGAAAAGACTTTAATATGAGTGCTTTACAACAGTATATGCTGTATAATGTTTATATTTTATCATCAGTGTAAATCAGAGTAAAAATTGGAAAGTTTTTCTTAATCATTACTACATTTTACTACATTAATATTGCATTAATGAGTAAGACTGTGTATAGAATGTGTTTAAGAAGCATATTTTAGCGCATCTAATCAGGCATGTGATTCTTCCGCGAAATATCGGAATTCCGATTTTTTCATTGGCCCAGTTTAAACAAAAAACAAGCCGAATACAGTATGTCAAAATAATCTTTTCCCGGTTTTATTCCGTTCCGAGTTTTGCATAAAATGACCTCTCTTGAGACCTTACTTATGACCTTACTTTAGACCATGACGTTATGACCTCTCTTGAAACATTACTGCTGATTGGCTGATGTTGATTGGCTGATGATTGGCTGATGTTGAAACATGTACGGAGACATATGCGTGGTGTAACGACACTATCGACTACGGTGGAAGGGCTTTTAAGGTGGTTGACAGCCACGCGAAAAGCAAGAAACATGTCAAAAAACTGGAATTAAGGAAAACAAATTATTCAATTGCCGGAAAATTCCAGAACCCTACGGACTTAACCATTGGTTTGCCGTTCGACCAGAAACTTCCGTGCAAAGAACAGACCCAGTGAAACAACCAGTTTCTGTCGCCGATCGAGTCATTAATTTTGAGGTATATTTGAGAGTTTTCTTGTCGAGTTTCCGATTATATTTTTCAAATTATTGTGAATGCATGCATGTTGTAGGTGTAGAACGTTCATGTGTTTATTCCGAGAACTGAATCAAATGAGCCCACTCTATGGTCACTGAATCATTTTTCTGCCGTTTTGAATAAATAAATTATTGCTGCATTAACTCACCAGTTTTTTGTAATTAACTTATATAAATAGGCATTGTTATTCAGTGTTTCTAAACAGCAGCGGGAGTGTGTGCTCATGTAATTATCCCATTAATATTGGAAATGTTAAACTATGAATCTGAGACTCGACCGAAACTCCTGAGCATCCAGAAGGAAAACAAACTTTCTAAGGCAGCCTCCAGAAGGACAGTTCAGGCTTCACAAAAGGAAGCAAGAAATTGCCATGCTAAAGCACTAAAGACAAAGAAACATCAATTCAAAAAACTTATGTCATGGATAGCATGTCGTGTGTATAGTTTGTTTCCAGATAGTGTTTAAAGACAATGACTGTGATAATAGTGTTGTGAGGCAGGGCATATCTATAAGAGTGACTATTTGATTTGTGAGTGTGACACTTTTATTAGTGTTGGAATCCCACATGATAAACCCACAAGTTGAGGTATGCATATGGAAATTAGAAATTAAACTTTCTAGAGCTCTTTCAGTGTCATGAAATAGCCTTTTTTCCCCTTCTGAAATGGTTAAAACCTAGGAGCTTCGGGGGTAGGAGCTTCGGGGTGGGGGCTATGCCCCCCCCCCAGATCCTGGCTGATTTTCAGATATTTTCGTGATGGTCAAATCACATGCCTGTGTAATAGATGCATCGTATTTTACTTCTGGCTGCTCATTCGCGCATGTGACGTGATACATGGGGTTTTAATTTCGTACAGATCTCGTGGATTATCTCGATTCGCGGGAGGGCCCGGAACCGAACCCCTGTGAATGTTGAGGGCCTACTGTACATCCATAAATACCATTACCGTATCTCATAAAACACCCCTAAATCAATTATTATAAACATAAAATTGTAAAATATCAAATACAGTCGACCATCTACTTACGAAAACCTCTGAATACAAAAAATCCAGGTTACGAAAAACATTTTCCTAAATGTTCGTCCTCTTTACGAAAACAACCTCGTTTTATGAAAAAATTCAAACGCGCAATTCAAAATTCAAACAATGTGCGAGTTGCTCTCTCATTGGCTGTCTCCCAACATCCCGCCCCGCTGGCCTCCCATTGGCCAGGAGGGAGCTGACCTGTACCCATACTTCCTGTACCCATACTTCCTGTTTGTCACACACATGAAGGAGAGTTGAACAGGACTGTTGGCTTGTTTTGAGATTGATCATGCAGCGTTATATTTCGCTATTGCCGAAACCCCTCTACAATCGGGACGATATTGAAGCAGAAGGAGACTTTAAAGCGGAAATACAGTGATACCTCTGCTCACGAACATAATTGGTTCCCAGAAAGTGTGTGTGAGGCGAAAAGTTTGTCTTCCGAACATTTATTTCCCATAAGAAACCATTAAAATGAGAATAATCCGTTCCCAGGTCCCCATAAAACATAATTTTCTACTAAATAAGCCTTAAAATTACACAAAAATATACCTTAGTTTATGTATAATAAATGTGCTATTGTATTGTAATTATAGAAATAAACTACTGTATAATAAAGTCGTTTTATTTACCTTTGTGATGGTAGTTGATGGCTTGATGGAATGGAGTGGGAGGAGGAGGGAGTGGGAGGAGGAGGGAGGGAGGGAGGGAGGGACTTACTGTTTGGAAGGAGTGTTTGAAAAACGCCTACTGTTTGGAAACACCCTTAGCCACACACGCAACCTTAATAGCTTCCTTGTTCTTAAGGATGGTGGTAGACTTAGCGTACTGGTACTGGGATGCTGAGTCACACAAACGCACACCTCGTTCGTGTTTTTCAATGATCTCTGCCTGTGGTGGGGTCTTTTTCGGTCCCATAATAGCAAAAGTACACTCAATATGGTCCAAAATGTCTAGCAAACACAAACCACTTCCGCACTCAAAGAAAGGGGTGTGACGAACTGTGACGCCATGAGCGTGCGTCAGCTTCTCATGGCCGCCACCGTGGCGCTATTCGACCGCGTGGTTTGATTTGTCCGCTGAAAACTAGTTCGTCAGCAGAGACAATATGCTCGCAAATTTAATGTTCTTGAGGCGAAAAGTTCGTGAGCTTAAGCGTTCGTCAGTGGAGGTTTTACTGTACAGTGACGGAGGCGATTGGGCACAATATTGAAGCAGAAGGAGCTTGAAAACAGATTGCTCCGTGGTACAAGGCCTCCGATCTCACAATGAAGCAAGTTAATATTGAATCAGGACCTCTGATCTTTCAAACAGGTACAACATCCCGTCCATTTAAATAGAATTGGTCCCTCGGCTGCACGTTGCGTATGGGCGGAGCCCACATTCAGCCAAATACACCAGAGAGAAAAAGTTTTGTGTGTGTGTGTGTGTGTGTGTGTGTGTGTGTGTGTGTGTGCGTGTGTGTGTGTGTATGTGTGTGAATGAGAGAGAGAGATAGAGACTGTGTGTATGCGTGTGTGTGTGTGTGTGTGTGTGTGTGTGTGTGTGTGTGTGTGTGTGTGTGTGTGTGTGCGAGTGAGCGCGTGTGTGTGTGTGAAAGAGAGAGAGAAAAACAGACTGTGTACAGAGTCAGTCAGAGATGAAAGGAGGCTGAACTTTGTTTCAAGAGAGCACATTGCAGCTTATTTTTTGTTTTTTAAGTTGTTTAATTCAGTAAATGTTTAATAAATATGGCGCCTCCGCCGAATGTGAGCAAAGCTCGGCTCATCTATGCCGATCCCTCAAGGAAACAAGTTAAAGTTGAGTCTGCACCTCCGATCTGTCAAGCAGGGAATTGCGCATTAATAAAAAATGTTTAATAATGGTGTAATTAATAAATATGTTAATAAAATGGTTTAATATGTTAATAAAATGTTTAATGGTTTAATAAATAATTTTCTTTTATTTTTAACACATTTCATACATATTTCATACAAAATGGGTGTACTTTTATCATTTTTAAAGGGTTTATGGGGTAGTCTTGGGAGCATTAGGATGAATCACGCGTTTTACATGTAAAATGCACCTCTACTTACGAAAATTCCAGGCTACGAAAATGGCTCTGGAACGGATTAATTTCGTAAGTCAAGGGCCGACTGAATGTCAAATAATATCAACATTCATTTCAAATAAATTAAATTCAAGCAAAATAATTTCAACTAGATAAATTTTAGTCAAATTCACTCATCAAATATCAAATACAGTATCAATATAACCTTTCACATTCTCTATGATGCAATATTTCTGCTTGTAAATGGTTCCAATGGTCGACGGATGGTCACTTTACATTGCGCTTAAAACAGCCAATCAACGCTTATAATATGTGAGGCGCTCCACCGAAAGTAGTTCACTTGCTTGTGCTTGAGACAAAGCGCGGGTTATCCAGACTTCCGGTCTTTCAAGCAATGGAGCAAGGGCGCCATTGAATACTTGTTTAGTACTCAGCCTGCACTGATGTGAATCACCAGCAGAGCGGAGAGTTCTCTTTGTTTTCTGGATTTGGGTTTTCATTCATTTTACAATTATCTTTGCTTAACTGAGTATGCATGGTTGATTGCACCGATCTGAGCAGATAGTTAATTCAGTCTTGGGAAAACCTAGATTTTCCTGCACTTGTTCTCTGCTCTCACTACAGATCACAATGTCATCTGCAAACATCTTAGTCCGTGGGGAATCTTGTCTAACCTCGTCTGTCAGCCTGTCCATCACCATAGCAAACAAGAAGGGGCTGAGAGCTGACCCTTGATGCAGTCCCACCTCCACCTTGAACTCTTGTGTCACACCGGCAGCACACCTCACCACTGTCTTACATCTCTCATACATGTCCTGCACCACTCTAACATACTTCTCTGCCACTCCAGACTTCCTCATGCAATACCACAGTTCTTCTCTCGGCACCCTGTCATATGCTTTCTCCAGATCCACAAAGGCACAATGCAGTTCCCTCTGACCTTCTCTGTACTTCTCCATTAATCCTTACGCTGTGTCTCCCTGTACTCCTGTTTACTCTCTTCGGTTTTCTCAATGTCCCACTTCTTCTTAGCTAACCTCTTCCTTTGTACACACTCCTGCACTTCCTCATTCCACCACCAAGTCTCCTTATCTACTTTCCTTCCAGATGACACACCAAGTATTCTCCTACCTGTCTCCCTGATCACATTAGCTGTCATTGTCCAGTCATCTGGAAGCACTTCTGACCACCCAAAGCCTGTTTCAACTCCTCCTTGAAGACAACTCTTCCTCTTTCAACTTCCACCACTTTGTCTTCTGCTCTGCCTTTGCCTTCTTCACCTTCCTCACCATCAGCATCATCCTGCACACCACCATCCTATGCTGTTTGGCAATACTCTCACCCGCTACTACTTTGCAGTCACTGACTTCCTTTAAATTACATCGCCTGCACAAGATGTAGTGCTCCTACCTCCACTTTTATAAGTCACCCTATGCTCCTCTCTCTTCTGGAAGAAAGTATTCACCACAGCCATTTCCATCCTTTTTGCAAAATCTACCAATATCTGTCCTTCTGCGTTCCTGTCTTGGATACCAAACCTGCCCATCACTTCCTCGTCCCCTCTGTTTCCTGCACCAACATGTCCATTGAAGTCTGCCCCAATGACCACTCTTTCACCTCTGGGGGTACTCTGCATCACTTCATCTAACTCCCTCCAGAATCTCTCCTTCTCTTTTCGCTCACATCCTGTCTGTGGGGCATAAGCACTAACAACGTTGACCATCACACCTTCAATTTCTAACTTGAGACTCATCACTCTGTCTGACACTCTTTTCACCTCTATAACATTCCTGACAAACTCCTCCTTCAAGATGACTCCGACTCCATTTCTCTTCCCATCCACACCATGATAAAACAACTTAAACCCTGCTCCTATGCTTCTAGCCTTGTGACCTGGTCTCCTGAACACACAGTATGTCCACCTTCCTCCTCTGCATCATGTCAGCCAGCTCTCTACTTTTTCCTGCCACAGTTCCAACGTTCAAAGTCCCTACTTTCAGTCCTAAACTCATGCCTTTCCTCTTCTCTCTCTCTGGCAACGGACACGCCTCCCGCCTCTCCTTCTTCGACGTCTTCGACCAACAGTAGTCCAATTTCCATCAGCACCCTGTTGATTGACGGCACTGATGGCGGTCGTTGTTAACCCGGGCCTCGACCGATCCGGTATGTCATTCTTTCTTGTGATTCGCATAGTTTATTTGGCATTTGTTTTACGCCGGATGCCCTTCCTGACACAACCCTCTGCATTTATCCGGGCTTGGGACCGGCGTGAAGGAGAGACACTGGTTTGTGCCCCCCCCCTCACGGCTGCATTAATTATTATAAACATAACATTGCAAAATAATATCCAATATATCAATAATATCAACATTAATTTCAAATACATTAAATTCAAGCAAAATAATTACAAAATAGATGCATTTTAATTAAATTCACTCATCAAATATCAAATACAGTATCAAATATAGCCTTTAACGTTCTCTATGATGCGATCTTTCTGCTTGTAAATGGTTCCGATGGTAGACGGATGGTCACTTTACATGATGCTGAGCCGAGTCACATTACATGAAGCTGTTCCAACTCACTTTACATGAAGCTTAAAGCAGCCAATCAATACTTACAATATGTAAGGCGCTCAACACCGAAAATTGTTCATTTGCTTGTGCTTGACAAGTGCGGGTTATACGGACTTCTGGTCTTTCAAGTGAGCAAGGGCGTCATTGAATACTCGTTTGGTACTCAGCCTGCACTGATGTGAATCACCAGCAGAGCGGAGAGTTCTCTTTCTTTTCTCGATTCGGGTTTTCATTCATTTTTCAACTCTATTTGCTTAACTGACTATGCATGGTAGATTGCGCCAAACCGAGCAGATAGTTAATTTATCTCTGTGTATGAGACTTGCACCTATGCTAGTAGGCTTACGCTTCTGACCAACCATATTTGCTTCGGGTTACAAAAGTCCGCAAAACAGTGTAAACACAAAGATCACAGAGACGACGCCTTAACACAAGGATAACATACTACATAACTGATAACTGGGAAGAAGGAGGGGCACGTTCAGTCTGTCGTTTTTAAACAATCGATGCAGCGTCATTATGTCAGCGTACTACATAGGCACGTCTAAACTCAACATTTGAAAAAACGTAAAACGGATGAACGTAAGTCAGGGAGCGTCTGTATGTACATTGTATTATTGTGTGTGCGTGTTTGTGTGTACACTGTATAATTGTGTATGTGTGTGCGCAAGTGTGTGTAGAGACTGTATAATCATGCGTGTGTACGCACTGTATAATAGTGTGTTTGTGCGTGCATGTGTGTGTACGTACACTGTATAATTGTGTTTGTGTTGTGTGTCTGTGTTTCCACTGTGTAATTGTGTGTGTGTCTGTGTGTACATTGTATCATTGTGTGTGTGTATATATACACTACGTAATCTTGTTTGCATGTGTTTTATACACCGTATAATCCTGTGTGTGACTGTGTGTGTACACTGTACACTGCACAATCACGTGTGTATATACGCTGTATACTTGTGTGTCTGTGTGTGTACACTGTATAATCATGCGTGTGTCTGTGTATGTACACTGTATAATCGTCTCTCTGTGTGTGTGTGTCTTTACACTGCAAAATTGTATGTGTGTAGAACTGTAGAAATGTGTGTGTATCGGTGTATGTACACTGTATAATTGTGTGTGTGTGTGTGTGTGTGTGTGTGTCTTTACACTGCAAAATTGTATGTGTGTAGAACTGTATAATCGTGCGTGTGTCTGTGTGTGTACACTGTATAATTGTGTGTGTGTCTGTGTGTGCGTAGCCTGTATAATCATGTGTGTATTTACACTGTATAATTGTACGTGTGTTGAACTATATAATTGTGTGTGTGTGTGTGTGTGTGTGTGTGTGTGTGTGTGTACACTGTATAATCATGTACGTGTTGTGTGTTGACACTGTAATGGTGTGTGTGTGTGTGATTGTTCACAGTATAGTCACGTGAGTGTATACTGTATATTCATGTGCATGTGTATGAGGGTGCCACAGTCTATAATGACAAAAAAAATATATTATTTTTCAGGCCCACCCCCCTAGTTTTGTTATTTTTATGAAACATAGTAACTACACAATGTTGCATAGAAATATCTGCATATTTACTGGACGCTCAATTGGCTGGAATATTTTTATAGAGTAACTCGATGTATTCAGCCCTCGGTCATTGCTTGTGTATCAACACTGTATTATATATTGAGATATCTTATTTAATTGAACCATTTCTTGATATTACGGAACTGATTGTGTGCTTTATTTTATTGATGTCAGTATTCTTGCTTAGATCTGTTTTGTCGCTTGTCATCATTAACAAAACAACCACTGACAGCGTAAACACATCACTGTTTAATACAGTATTTATTCATTATACATTATACACATAGCATACCCCTGATTGAGTGATAATAGGGTAAGTGAGCAAGTGATGCAGTAGTAAGAGTGCGATGTGAGTTGGGTGGCAGCCAAAGTTACTGATGCTGACTCTAGGACATGCAATGTCACCTCTCTGTCGGGGAAGGAGTCTGAGCTGGCGTGTGAGGTGGAGAGATACCGACTAGATATAGTCGGGCTCACCTCAACGCATAGCTTGGGCTCTGGAACCACTCATCTCGAGAGAGGCTGGACCTTATTCCATTCTGGAGTTGCTCATGGGGAGAGGCGGCGAGCCGGTGTAAGCATCCTTGTTGCACCCCGTCTCGGTGCCCAAACGTTGGGGTTATACCCGGTCGACGGAAGAGTAGCTTCCATCCGCCTTTGGGTGGGGGGGGCGGGTTCTGACTGTTATTTGTGCTTATTCACCAAATGACAGTTCAGAATACAAACCCTTCTTGGAGTCTTTAGGGGGTGTGTTGGAGAACGCTCTCTCGGGAGACTCCCTCGTTGTCTTGGGAGACTTCAACACCCATGTGGGCAACGATAGTGTGACCTGGAAGGGTGTGATCGATAGGTATGGCCTCTCCAGTGTGAACCCGAGTGGTGTTTTGTTGTTGGACTTCTGTGCTCATCACAGTTTGTCTATCACGAACACCATCTTCGAACATTAGGGTGTCCATAAGTGCACTTGGCACCAGGACACACTAGGTTGCAGTTCGATGATCGATTTTGTAGTCATGTCACCAGACTTGCGGTTACAAGTTCTGGACACTCAGGGGCAGAGAGGAGCCGAGCTGTCAACTGATCACAACCTGGTGGAGAGCTGACTTCGATTTCGGGGGAGGCTACCTTCCAGACCTGGCAGGCCCAAGCGTGTAATTAGTGTCTGCTGGGAACATTTGGCGGAGTCCCCTGTTCTTGAGGCCTTTAGCTCCCACCTCCGGCTGAGCTACAACCACGTCCCGCAGGAGGCGGTGACATGGAATCCGAATGGGCCATGTTTCTTGCCTCCATTGCTGAGGTGGCAGCCCATAGCTGTGGCGGTAACCTCTGAACCCGGTGGTGGACACCTGTGGTGATGGGGGGGCCGTCCAGCTGAAAAAGAAGGCCTATCGGGTCTTATTGGCCTCTAAGACTCCTAAGGCAGCAGACAGGTATCGGCAGGCCAAATGTGCTTCATCCTAAGCTGTCACACATGCAAAGTCTCAGGCCTGGGAGGAGTTCGGTGAGGGCCTGGAGAGTGATTATCGGTTGATCTCAAAAAGGTTCTGGACAACCATTCGACGCCTCAGGGAAGGGGAAGCAGTTCTCCACAAACACTGTTTACATTGAAGGTAGGGAGCTGCTCACCTTGACTGGGGATGTCATTGGGCGGTGGAGGGAATACTTTGAGGACCTCCTCAATTCCACCAACACGCCCTCCGTGGAGGAGGAAGACCCTGGGGGTTTGGGAGGTCACTGAGGTAGTCAAAAAGCTCCTTGGTGGTCGGGCTCTGGGATTGAATGAGATCCACCCTGAATATCTCAGGGCTCTGGATGCTGTAGGACTGTCTTGGTTGATATGTCTCTGCAACATCGCATGGTCATCGGGGGCTGTACCTATGGCTTGGCAAACCAGGCTGATAGTCCTCCTTTTTAAAAAGGGGGACCGGAGGGTGTGTTCCAATTATCGGGGAATCACACTCCTCAGCCTACCCGGGAAAGTCTATGGGGTACTGGAGAGAATGAATGAATGAAGTTTCATGGCACTTTCAACACATCTTGTGTGTTATATTGTGCCAAACATGGTTATTTTATATTAAGTATAATGACTAAGAGTTCAATTTCAAATTGCAAATGAAGCTAAGGTAAACCAAATCATTTTCTTCGAACAATCAATTTTCGCATAAAACCCAATCGAAAGGTGAAAAGGTAATATTAATAAACGAGTCTGACTAAGAATGTGCATTCCTATACATTTCCAACTAACAGTAAAAGTCTGTTGTTATTTAGGTGGAATTGCAGCACTCTCGCAATAGTTGCTAGAGTAACCATGCTAACTATACCACAAATTCAGAATTTATAAAACGTTCCAGTTTCTTTTAAAAACTGCAGGATTACTGAAGCATTAAATTTAGTAAAAAGATCATACAAGTTGTTCACGTTAAAATGCTGGTACCTAGTCTCGGCAAAATCTGTGCAATCTTTTAAAATGTGCTTGACAGTCAGGGGGACTGAACAAGTGTCACACACAGGTGCAGGCTCCCCTTTCAATAAAAAGCTGTGTGTAATGTAGGTGTAGCCAATACGAGTCCTGGTCAACACTACTACTTCTCTTCTACTCGTTCTACTTGAGTAAGAATATAAAGGGTTGTCCTTGTTTGCGCTCAGTTTTATCGCATATTGAAGGGTGAGTCTTTCCCTACGCAAATGTAATGGTATTTAATTTGCTTCAACATGCAGATTAGGAATAGAAGTTCTGAAGGCTCCTAGGCAAATTTTTAACGCTTGGTTTTGGATGGTTTCTAACTTTTTTAAATAAGATTTTCGAGCAGAACTATAAACTATACAGCCATAATCTAATTTTGATCTGATTAAAGATTGGTATAATCTTAACAGAACTTCACGATCAGCTCCCCAATCCATTTTAAAGACAACTTTCAACAGATTTAAAGATTTCTGACATTTTGTTCTTAAATAGTCGATGTGTGCTTTAAAGTTGAGTTTTTTTTTTAAATTACACCAAGAAATTTAACCTGATCAACAACAGGAACGTCATGACTACCAAGTTTAGGATCTGGATCGAAGTGCATTTTTCTTTTATTGCAAAAATGTACACACACAATTTTAGACTGAGAGAATTTAAAACCATTATTATCAGCCCACTTCTGAATTTTATTTAAGCGTAGCCGCAGTTGTCTTTCAATGGTGTGCATGTGTTTTGCACGACAGCTAATTGCAAAATAATCCACAAATAATGATCTTGATATACCGTCTTTAACGGCGTTAGCTATGCTGTTCATTTTAACATTAAATAAAGTCACAGATAAAATACTTCCGTGTGGAACGCCCATGTCTTGTTTCTGAGAAGCAGAAACGGAATTCCCGACACGAACTTTAAAATGTCTATCAGTTAAAACTTTTTTAATAAATACAGGCATTCTTCTGCAAAGGCCCATCTCATGTAAATCCTTTAAAAGTTCCATATTTCCAAGTGGTATCATAATGCAGTCGTGAGGGAGGGGCAAGTCTGGATAAATGCAGAGGGTTGTGTCAGGAAGGGCATCCGGCATAAAACAAATGCCAAATAAAATATGCGAGTCACAACAAAAAATTTCATACCGGATTGGTCGAGGCCCGGGTTAACAACGACCGCCATCAGTGCGGTTAACCAACAGGGTGCTGGTGGAAATTGGACCAACTACTGTTGGTCGAAGACATCGAAGAAGGAGAGGCAGGAGGCGTGTCCGTAGGCAGAGAGAGAAGAGGAAAGGCATGAGTCTAGGACTGAAAGTAGGGACTTTGAATGTTGGAACTATGACAGGGAAAGGTAGAGAGCTGGCTGATGTAATGCAGAGGAGGAAGGTGGACATACTGTGTGTTCAGGAGACCAGGTGGAAAGGTTGCAAGGCTAGAAGCTTAGGAGCAGGGTTTAAGCTGTTTTTTCATGGTGTGCATGGGAAGAGAATTGGAGTCGGCATCATCTTGAAGGAGGGGTTGATCAGAAATGTTCTAGAAGTGAAAAGAGTGTCAGACAGAGTGATGAGTCTCAAGTTAGAAATTGAAGGTGTGATGTTCAATGTTGTTAGTGCTTATGCCCCACAGGCAGGATGTGAGCAAGAAGAGAAGGAGAGATTCTGGAATGAGTTAGATGAAGTGATGCAGAATACCCCCAGAGGTGAAAGAGTGGTCATTGGGGCAGACTTCAATGGACATGTTGGTGTAGGAAACGGAGGGGACGAGGAAGTGATGGGCAGGTTTGGTATCCAAGACAGGAACGCAGAAGGACAGATGTTGGTAGATTTTGCAAAAAGGATGGAAATGGTTGTGGTGAATACTTTCTTCCAGACGAGACAGGAGCATATGGTGACATAAAAGCGGGGTAGGAGCACACAGGTAGAGTACATCTTGTGTAGGCGATGTAATTTGAAGGAAGTCAGTGACTGCAAAGTAGTAGTGGGTGAGAGTGTTGCCAAACAGCATAGGATGGTGGTGTGCAGGATGACGCTGATGGTGAGGAAGGTGAAGAAGGCAAAGGCAGAGCAGAAGACAAAGTGGTGGAAGCTGAAAAAGGAAGAGTGTCATGTTGTCTTCAAGGAGGAGTTGAAACAGGCTTTGGGTGGTCAGGAAGTGCTTCCAGATGACTGGACAACTGCAGCTAATGTGATCAGGGAGACAGGTAGGAGAATACTTGGTGTGTCATCTGGAAGGAAAGTAGATAAGGAGAATTGGTGGTGGAATGAGGAAGTGCAGGAGTGTGTACAAAGGAAGAGGTTAGCGAAGAAGTGGGACATAGAGAGGACCGAGGAGAGTAAAAAGGAGTACAAGGAGACACAGCGTAAAGCGAAGGTAGCGGTGTCAAAGGCCAAACAGAAGGCGTATGATGACTTGTATGCTCGGTTTGAAAGTAAAAAGGGAGAAAATGATTTATACAGGTTGGCACAGCAGAGAGATAGAGATGGGAAGGACGTGCAGCAAGTTAGAGTGATTAAGGACAGAGTGGGAAATGTATTGACTAACGAAAGCAGTGTGCTGGGAAGATGGAAAGAGGACTTTGAAGAGCTGAATGAGGAAAATGAGAGAGAAAAAAGAGTAGAAGAGGTGACCGTTGAGGACAAGGAAGTAGAAAAGATTAGTAAGGATGAAGTGAGGAGGGCATTGAAGAGGATGAAGAATGGAAAGGCAGTTGGTCCTGATGACATACCGGTGTAGGTATGGAAATGTCTAGGAGAGGTAGCAGTAGATTTCCTGACAAGAGTATTCAACAAGGTCTTAGAGAGTGAGAGGATGCCAGAGGAATGGATGAGAAGTGTGATGGTGCCCATTTTTAAGAACAAGGGAGACATGCAGAGTTGTGGCAACTACAGAGGGATAAAGTTGATGAGCCATACGATGAGGTTATGGTAAAGTATAGTGGAAGCTAGACTAAGGACAGAGGTCAGCATTTGTGAACAACAGTTTGGTGTCATGCCAAGAAAGAGCACCACATATGCAATGTTTGCTTTGAGGATGTTAATAGAGAAGTACAGAGAAGGTCAGAAGGAGGTGCATTGTGCCTTTGTGGATCTGGAGAAAGCATATGACAGGGTGCCGAGAGAGAGGAACTGTGGTATTGCATGAGGAAGTCTGGAGTGGCAGAGAAGTATGTTAGAGTGGTGCAGGACATGTATGAGAGATGTAAGACAGTGGTGAGGTGTGCTGTCGGTGTGACAGAAGAGTTCAAGGTGGAGGTGGGACTGCATCAAGGGTCAGCTCTGAGCCCCTTCTTGTTTGCTATAGTGATGGACAGGCTGACAGACGAGGTTAGACAAGATTCCCCATGGACTATGATGTTTGCAGATGACATTGTGCTCTGCAGTGAAAGCAGAGAACAAGTGCAGGAAAATCTAGAGAGGTGGAGGTATGGTCTGGAAAGGAGAGGAATGAAGGTTAGCCTCAGTAAGACAGAATACATGTGTGTAAACGACAAGGACCCAAGAGGATCGGTGAGGTTAAAGGGAGCAGAGATAAAGAAGGTGGAGGATTTTAAGAACTTCGGCTCAACAATCCAGAGCAATGGAGAGTGTGGAAAAGAGGTGAAGAAGCGTGTGCATTCTGGTTGCAATGGTTGGCGAAAAGTGTCCGGTGTGATGTGTGATAGGAAGGTATCGGCAAGAATGAAAGGAAAAGTGTTCAGGCCAGCGATGTTGCATGGTTTCGAAACAAGTGGCCCTGGGGAAAAGACAGGAGGCAGAGCTGGAGGTAGCAGAGATTAAAATGTTGAGGTTCTCTTTGGGAGTAACCAGGATGGATGGGATCAGGAATGAGCACATCAGAGGGACAGCATATGTAAGACATTTTGGAGACAAATCAGAGAGGCTAGATTGAGATGGTTTGGACATATACAGAGGAGGAAAAGTTAGTACATTGGAAGTAGGATGCTGAAGTTGGAACTACCAGGCAAACCAAAGAGATGATTCATGGACATGGTGAAGGAGGACATGATGGCAGTTGGTGTCGGAGAAGAAGATGCAGAGCATAGGGTGAGATGGAGGCAAATGATTCGCTGTAGCAACCCCTGAAGGGAACAGCCGAAAGGAAAAGAAGAAAATTTCTAAGTGGTATCATATGCTTTTTCTAAATCAAAGAAGACTGATACCATGTGTTCACCTCTTACAAATGCATCTCGAATGTTAGATTCGAGAGCTATCAAATGGTCTGTCGTGCTTCTAAAATCTCTAAAACCACTTTGTCACTTTGGTTCTTCTCAAGATACCAAATTCAACGAGCATTTATCATACGTTCCATGGACTTACACAAGCAACTAGTTAGAGCAATGGGACGGTAGTTTGTAGGGTCTGTGTGATATTTACCAGGTTTTGGAACTGGAATAATGGTAGCTTCCCTCCAGGAGTCTGGAAAACTACCTGTTTCCCATATATCATTGAAAATATGCAACAAAACATTGAAAGATTCATCGGGGAGATGTTTAAGTAACTGATAATGGATATCATCAGGTCCAACAGCAGTATCATGAGATTTGTTTAATGATTCCCTTAGTTCATGCATACTAAAGGAATCATTATAATTTTCTGAGTTGTTCGAGTTTAAACTTGAGTTTGGTTTTCTCCTGCTGATTTTTATATTTTTGAAATGTTGGAGTGTAGTGTTCTGTCCAAGAATTTTTCTAAATTCTTCTGCAAGAGTGTTAGCAATGTCAACTCTTTCAGTGGCTTTGTTCCCATTTGATTTATTAATGTGATTTACAAATTATTTACTGGTTTTCCACTTGTCTTGCGTACCATTTCCCATGTTTTTCCCACTGATGATCTTATATTTAGCTTTGATACATATTCTTTCCATGATTTGTTTTCTTTAATTGTACACTGTGCATTTGCGCGGGCTGCTCTATATTTATCTAAATTAGCTTGTGTAGAGTCATGTTGAAAGATATTTAAGGCCTTTTTGCGTTCTTTAGTAGCCTTTTGACAGTCATCGGTAAACCATGGTTTACGTATGGGTTTTGGAATTGTCGAGGACTTAGGTACAGTTTTTAAGGCAACATTTGTGACACAGGTAGCAAAGTCATCTATTGTTTTCATTTTGGTATGCACTTGCCATTTTGTGGGCTTTCCAGCATCTATAGGGTGGTTGTACTGATGAAGATTGGGAAGTGGTCACTACCACACTGGTCCTCACCAACTTCCCAAACAAGATCCATGAACAAGGCAGGAGAGAAAATGCTCAAATCAATAGATGTAAATGAGCCTAAAGATGGATGAAGATATGTATGACATTTAGTATTTAAAATGCAGATCATGACGTGTAATGAAATCTTCTACCAATTTGCCTCTATTGGCTGTATTTTGACAACCCCAAGTAGCACTATGTGCATTTCTCCAAGCAACAGAACAAGGGAGGGGAGTTGATCTAAAAGTTCATGTATTTCATTTGCACGAAGCCTGTGTTTGGGAGGGATATATAAGGAACACACTGTTATAGTTTTATGAAGTTGCACTCTCATGGCTACAGCTTGTAGACGTGTGTTTAATGTAATAAGCTCATGAGGGACATTTGATTTAATTAGAATGGTAGAACTGCCTATGGCTCTCCCATCAACTGATGACACAGATGTTTTACTGGATATATCGTATCCTTTAAGTGTTACATTATCTCATTTATTTAGTAGTGTTTCCTGAAGACAGACAATTTAAGGGACACTCTCACAAAGAAGTGATTTAATTTCTTCATAATTTGCTTTAAGTCCTCGACAATTCCAGTGTATGATACCTTTTAATTTGGTACTCATGAGGGCTTAGTATTATTTGCTCCTATCTCTTTTGCTATTAGGTGGGAGAGTATGAGGAACAACATCTATGTTCTCCTCCTCCTCTCCAGAATCCTCCAACACCTGAAATTTATTATATTGGGGTACTTTGTTTTCTGATCCTTTAGGATCTCTATATGGTGTTTGGTTTATTTTCACAGTTTTGTCATCTTTTTTAGCAGAAGTTTGGTTAGATTTTGGTCCGGGGTTTGACGCTGTCCTTACCGCTACCTTGTTGTTCGCTGGCTTGTCGGCTCGAGCCTTGGCCAAAACTAGATCATCAGGGTCTCACCACCCGATTCAATTTCTCTGTCTAAAGCAGCAATGTGCTCGATATTTGGCTGCTCTTACCTTAGCCATGAGGATTTCCTTCTCTTTCCACTTCTGGTAGTTGACGGTATGCTCGGTACAAATGCGAAGTGCTCCCTCACGAGCCTCTACCCGCATGGGGTTGTTGCCATTATTCTCCGTCTGAGGCAGCAATGCGCTCAATATTTGGCTGCTCTTACCTTATCCATGAGGATTTCCTTCTCTTTCCACTTCTGGAAGTTGACGGCATGCTCTGTACAATGCCAAATGCTCGCTTATGAGCCTCTACCCCCACGGGGTTGTTGCCGGGTACATCACGTGTTGGCATTGTTCTAGCCCTGTGGGCTGACCACGACCGGTGGCCGTTTTGGTCAAATTCACAGCTGTCGTTCAAGTGAACCAGCTAGAAATCTCCAAAATGATTTCAAACAAAGAATCACTCTCAGTCCTCCACTAATTCTTCGATCTTCCACTTCCAACAAGAGAATTGCAAGACAGGCATTGTAGCCGGCACACCACGTGTTGCCATTGTTCTAGCCCTGTGGGCTAACCGCGACCAGTGGCCGTTTTGGTCAAAATCACAGCTGTCGTTCAAGCAAACCAGCTAGAAGTCTCCGAAAATTATTTTGAAACCAATGAATCACACTCAGTCCTCAAAAAGTTCTTCGAATTTCCACTTCTAACGGGCGAAATTTCAAAAACAGTAGCAGAGATAAAAAGTATGTTGAACCCTGTTCTACTCACGCGAACTGATATTTCTGCGCATGTGCATCTCACGTAGTCCCGATACACGGAATAGGGAGGTGAAATTTTTATATTGGGGCACTTTGTTTTCTGATCCTTTAGGATCTCTATTTGGTGTTTGGTTTATTTTCACAGTTTTGTCATGTTTTTTAGCAGAAATTTGGTTAGATTTTGGTCCGGGGTTTGACGCTGTCTGTGTACCTACAGAGTTTTTGTGGCCTGTGAAGAGGAGGCCATGGCGTTAACTTGTTTTGGTTGATCTTTTTGAGGGCTCTGGGATTTTTCAGGCGAAGTTATGTCAGTTTGTACTATTACGGAATTGTAATGGATAGCCTTTTTTGCAGTCGTAGCCGATGCATAGGTCTGTTGTGGTTGATCTTTTTTCCTCAACCAGTTCCCTTGCTTCCTTGAAGGTAAGGTTTCTAGTGCATTTAATGGTTTGGATTTCTTTCTCCTCTAACCATTTCAGACATTTCTTGGAAAAGGATGGGTGATTTCCATTACAATTCACGCAATTGGCCTGTTCATGACAATTTTGGTCCTCGTGCTCTTTACCGCATTTCCTACATGTTGATTTGTAACCACAGTTACGCTGATGGTGGCCAAAACGTTGGCATTTGAAGCATCATAGGGGGTTAGGTATATAGACAGAAACTGGGACATTTAAATATCCCACCCTGACTTCCCCAGGAAGGGTAGTAGTGTCAAAGGTGAGTATTAATGTCCCAGTTGGAACCTTTTTGCCTTATTTCTTGATTGTTATGTGTTGAACCTTCCTAACCCCCTGGGCACGAAGATCCTCCAGGATCTCCTCTTCACTCGCGGATCTTAATTCATTACACTTTATGACCCCTTTCCTCGTATTCAAGGAGTTGTGGGCCGAAACTTTTATTGGTACGTTGACGAGCATGGTGGATTTTAGTAAGTTGGTAGCGTGACTCTTGTGGCTTACTTCAATAAGAATATCGCCAGAACGCAGCCTTTTAACTTGTTTAGGTTCACCAGCGAGTCCTTTGATTCCCTTTGCAATGGCAAAGGGAGACAGTTTGCTTAACAGTTTTATTTGATCTGTACCTTGAATAACAAGGAAATGGGGCCAAGAAGTGCTGGCTCCATAGTCAGAGTCACGGTCCGAGTCGTTATCTAATGATCTTTTAAATGGTTTTTTAGTAGTTGTAGCCATAGTGAAGGAATAATATTTCACTCCCCACCCTCTTTGGAGCCCTACTGGGGGACATCTATTTGTATGTGGACCTCCAGCATACAAATGTCAGGGATACTTACAATGGTCTACTCAACACCTGGGCAGAACCCGAGTACCCAATTAACCTGATTAAGCAGCTGCTCCTAGAATTTTTAAAAATCCCAGTGCTTATCACCACCAGCCGATTGACTTGTGCCAGGCCTCACAAGCCTCTTGTCTCAGCGAAATTAGGGCCAAAGCAACGTATTGCAATGAAGTCCCATTTTGGAGATTTCCTCACTCAGTTACCAGGATCGTCTCTTCCGCTGACACAACTTGCAGCCCACGGCAAACAGGTCGCCTCTTAGTACATGCAGAGGTGAATTTCACGCTTCTATGTTTTTACATTTGAAACTGGGTGCAATAAATAAATAAATAAATGAACAATCTTTAAATATATCAAATCACTGAACGATATCAACAACATATCCATATTGAAATTAAAGTAAAGGAACCAGCCCGTGCAATCAATTTTACAAAACAATGCAATTAAACCACTTTTTTCCCAAATCATTAAGTGTTTAAGAGATAAGCCAATTTTACAAAATAAGTGCAGGAAAAAAAAAGAAAATATGCTTGTCATATCCTGTTACCCCTTTAGTCGCCTTTTACGACATCCCGGGGCAGAGTGGGCCAATTCTACCCCACCACCCACAGGGGGACCGTGACCCTGGTAAGGAGGGCTAAGGGTGTACTGTCACTTGCCCAAGGTGACTAGTGGAGGGAAGATAAGATAAGATACAGCTTTATTAATCTCACAATGGAGAAATTTACTGTTACAGGCTCTTGAAGTACCGTCTGTGGGGAGTGCAAAATAGCTCAGAAAGGTAAAGTGACATCTTTGAGTGAATTAGAACAGAACAATAAAATAAAATATTGGAGGGAAAATATATATATATATATATATATATATATATATATATATATATTGATCCTTCCGTAGGAGAGTGCTCAATACTTTTTGGGAGAGCAAATAACAATAAAAATAAAAGGACAGGACAAAGACTTTCTGTTGAATCTTCTATTCTTCTATAATCACCTGAAGAGAGAGGATGGTTTCACCACCCCTCGAAACAGATCTGTAGTGATAAATGGAGTTTCAATAGAAAGTCTTTGTCCTGTGCTTTTATTTTTATTTTATATATATATATATATATATATATATATATATATATATATATATATATATATATATGTATATACACACACACACATATATAGAAAAATAAATAGTATACATGTATCTGAGAGTAGAGTAGATGGATTGATATGGTTCACAGTTACAGTGGGGTAGATGCGGTTGATTAAAGTGCACGGGTTTTTTTATTGCACACAACCGGTTAATTCACAGACAGTTATAAAGTGGCGTTGTACAGTCTGGCAGCGGTGGGGATGAAAGACCTGTGGTAGTGCTCCTTCCTGCACTGAGGGTGTCTCAGTCATCCACTGAAGGAGCTGCTCAGATCCTCGACAGTCTGGTGTAGTAGGTGAGAGCTGTTGTTCATGATGGATGTGAGCTTGGCTACCATCCTCCTCTCACCCACCTCCTCCACAGAGTCCAGTGGGCAGCCCAGGACAGTGCTGGCCCTCCTGACCAGCTTGTTCAGTCTCTTTCTGTCCCGCTCTGTGCTGCCCGGGGCCCAGCAGACAGCAGCATAGAGGATTGCAGAGGCTACCACAGAGTCATAAAATGTCCTGAGCAGAGGTCTGCATACTCCGAAGGACTTAAATCTCCTCAGAAGGTGGAGGCGATTCTGGCCCTTCTTGTACAGGGTGTTAGTGTTGTGGGACCAGTCCAGTTTATTGTTGCGGTGAATGCCCAGGTACTTGAAACTGTCCACTGTCTCAATGTGCTGTCCCTGGATGTTCACCAGTGAGTGTGTTAGTGTGCTCCTCCTGAAGTTGACCACCATCTCCTTCATCTTACTAGTGTTCAAGCACAGGTGGTTGCACTCACACCAGTCCACAAAGTCGACGATGACCAACCGGTACTCCAGCTCGTTCCCCTCTGACACACGGTCCACGATGGCGGAGTCACCACAGAACTTCTGGAGGTGGCAGCTGTTCGTGTTATATGTGAAGTCTGAGGTATAAATGGTGAAAAGGAAAGTTGAGAGGATGGTGCCCTGGGGTGCCCCCGTGCTACAGACTACCACCTTTGACTCACAACCGCATAGTACTGTGGACGATCAGTGAGGTAGTCGGTGATCCAGGCAGCAAGATGTCCGTCCACTCCCCTGTCCTCCAGTTTCCGCCGCAGAAGCGTTGGCTTGATGGTGTTGAACATGACCCTCACAGCGCTACCGGCGATCTCCAGGGGGGTGAGTGCCCGCTGCAGAAGGTAGATGATGGCGTCTCCTACCCCGATGTTGGGCCTGTAGGCGAACTGCAGCGGGTCTAGGGTGGGGCTCACAACAGAGCGGAGGTGGTCGAGGATGAGCCTCTCCGTGGTCTTCATGAGGTGGGAGGTCAGGGCGACAGGTCTGTAGTGGGCCGGTTCCTTGGCTTGAGCTGTTTTAGGAACCAGGACCACACAGGAGGTTTTCCACAGGACAGGAACCTTCTCCAGGCTGATGCTCAGGTTGTAGAGTTGGCATAGGACCTCACAGAGCTGGTCCGCACAGGTCCTCAGCAGCCTGGGACTGATGCCATCTGGCACTGTAGATTTCCTCTGATTTACAGTCATCCCTTGCCACTTCGCGATTTGAGCATTGCGGTCTTGGTACATCGTGGCATTTTAATAAAAAATAAAATTCTTCTTGTCCTTTCAGCGTTTCCCTTCAGGGGTCACCACAGCGAATCATCTGCCTCCATCTCACCCTATCCTCTGCATCTTTTTCTCTTACACCAACTGTCTTCATGCCTCCTTCACCACATCCATGAATCCTCTCTTTGGTCTTCCTCTCGGCCTTCTGCCTGATAGTTCCAACCTCAACATCCTACTACCAATATACTCACTATCCCTCCTCTGTACATGACCAAACATCTCAATCTAGCGTCTCTGACTTTGTCTCCAAAACGTCTTACATGTGCTGTGCCTCTGATGTGCTCATTCCTGATCCTATCCATCCTCGTTACTCCCAAAGAGAACCTCAACATTTTCATCTCTGCTACCTCCAGCTCTGCCTGCTGTCTTTTCCCCAGGGCCACTGTTTCTAAACCATACAACATCACTGGCCTCAATACTGTCTTGTACACTTTTCCTTTCATTTTTGCCGATACCTTCCTATCACACATCACACCGGACACGTTTCTCCAACCATTCCAACCAGCCTGCACACGCTTCTTCACCTCTTTTCCACACTCTCCATTGCTCTGGATTGTTGAGCCTAAGTACTTAAAATCCTCCACCTTCCTTATCTCTGCTCCTTGTAACCTCACCGTTCCTGTTGGGTCCTTGGCATTCAGACACATGTATTCTGTCTTACTGAGGCTAACCTTCATTCCCCTCCTTTCCAGGACATATCTCCACCTCTAGGTTTTCCTTCACTTGTTCTCTGCTTTTACTGCAGATCACAATGTCATCTGCAAACATCATAGTCCATAGAGATTCTTGCCTTACCTCGTCTGTCAGCCTGTCCATCACCATAGCAAACAAGAAGGGGCTGAGAGCTGACCCTTGATGCAGTCCCACCTCCACCTTGAACTCTTCTGTCACACCGACAGCACACCTCACCACTGTCTTACATCTCTCATACATGTCCTGCTCCACTCTAACATACTTCTTTGCCACTCCAGACTTCCTCATGCAATACCACAGTTCCTCTCTCGGCACCCTGTCATATGCTTTCTCTAGATCCACAAAGGCACAATGCAGCTCCTTCTGACTTTCTCTGTACTTCTCTATTAACATCCTCAAGGCAAACACTGCATCTGTGGTGCTCTTTCTTGGCATGAAACCAAACTGTTGTTCACAAATGCTGACCTCTGCCCTTAGTCTATCTTCCACTATTCTTTCCCATAACTTCATCGTATGGCTCATCAACTTTATCCCTCTGTAGTTGCCACAACTCTACACATAAAAAATTCAAAATTCGTGCTGAAACTCACATGCAAGCAAGCAGAAGGCAGGGAGCCAAGGCAGGTTGCGTCCACTGTTTCCAAACCACACACTGAAGTGCCTCTTCTCCCCAGTTCAGGCAGTTACTGCCCACTCAACTCAATCTCGCAAGCTGATTGGCTTAGATGTGTGACGCTTGCCTCCCGCCCACTCAACTCAATCTTGGAAGCTGATTGGCTTAGATGCGTGATGCTGTTGCCTCGCACATTCCCGCTGGATTTTTTTTGTGATTTTGTGATCTTACTGTATAGTGTTTGTGAACGTCCTGCACCGCGGAGAAGAGATATTGTCAGAGATGAGTACAGTACTTAAAGTATATATACTATTATATAAATTCTATTTAAATATTAATACATTACAATATTTACATATGCATATAACTGTGTAATGTTTAATATATACTTCTTGATATTGTATAGATGTGAAAACATATAGAAATGAAACAACATTCATTGTTCTTCGCAGTTTCTCGAATATCGCGGCCAGATCTGGTCTACATTATCCGCGATATTCAAGGGATGACTAGTCACCTCAACTTTCTCCTCACCTGGTCTTGAGGGAGACAAGGGATTGGGGTGGGCTGCAGAGGGAGGGGGATGTGTCTGTGAGGCTGCTGCAGTCAGGTGAAATTGGCCTGGGGAGGGGGGCAGTGTCCGCTGGTCTGGAGACGTGTGAAGATGGGGGAACGGAGGGGGTCAGAGAGGGAGGGGGGAGAATCAAACCTGTTGAAGTAACAGTTTAATTCATTCGCCCAGCGCTGGTCACCATCAGCTGTCGCTCTGACACTCTGCCCAAATTCAGACATAGTCTTTAGTCCTCTCCAGACGTCCCACATGTTGTTCTGAGCCAGCTTCTCCTCCATCTTCTTCCCATAATCCTTCTTGGCCCTCCTGATTCTCCACTGGAGTTCACACTGGACCGTGTGTATTGGGGGATCAGGTAGACGAGGTTGTGATCTGAGTGTCCCAGTATGGGGAGGGGATGGAAATGTAAGCGTTCTTCACATTTGCAAAACACAATCACGTGTGAAAACTCCCTCGGTAGATAATATGGCCGCACACTCACCGCGAGCAGCTCCAGGTCCCGTGTGCACAGTTGTTCCTTCACGTGCATGTTGGCCGGTTGGCACCACCGTTCATTGACGTAGACCCCCCCCCCTTCTTCTTTCCGCTCTCTGCCACATTCCCCGATCTGCGCGCACGAGTGTAAATCCGTTCAGAGAAACCACAGAGTCCGGTGTTTGTTCATTCAGCCACGTTTCCGAAAAACACATGAGGCAACAGTCCCGGTACTCCCTCTGCTGCCGGGTCAGCGGCGCCAGCTCCTCGGTCTTGTTGACGATCGCACGGACATTTCCCATGATGACAGAGGGAACATATGTCCTCCGCGTCTTTCGTCCCCCTCTGCAGCCTCTCCTTTTCTTCCGTATTTCCATGGGAACAACAGGCTTTTCCGCATGAAGGAGAAAGGGGGCGCGCAGGCTGAGGAAGGTCTCACGTGTGTAAGACCTGCGTTGTTCAGAGCCGTCGGTGAATGAGTTTCCTGACGCCGATCCAAAAAGTGAAAGTAAAAGTGCAAAGCAAAACAAAATCATTATAAAAGTGGGCTTCCCAAATCCAGGATTGAAAAAAGATAAAGAAACATGCCTATATACAATAGAAAAGAGAAAAAGTGGGAAAATAAGGTGAAGAGCGACTGTAACTGGCTGCAGGTCGCCCAGCACCATCTTGGGAAAAAAAAAGGAGGGAAGGAGGTGTCTTACTTCTCCATTCTAGACTGAAGCCAAGCTGGGTCTAGCCACTGCCCGGTACTGGAGAGAAGGATCCGACCGATAGTCGAACCACAGATTCAGGAGGAACAATGTGGTTTTTGTTCTGGCCGTAGCACTTTTGACCAACTCTATATGCGCCACAGAATCTTGGAGGGGGTAATGGAGTTTGCCCAATCTGTCCATATGCATTTTGTGGATTTGAAGAAGGCTTTTGACCGTGTCCCTCGGGCTATCTTGTGGGTCGTGCTCTGGGAGTACGGCATTCCAGACCTGTTGCCATTCGATCGATGTATCACCAGAGCCAGAATTTGGTCCATATTGGTAACAACAGGTCGAATTTGTTTCGGGTGAGGGTTGGAGTCCACCAAGGCTGTCCTTTTGTCACCGATTCTGTTCATAATTTTTATGCACAGACTTTCTAGATGCATCCAAGGTGTTGAGGGGTTCTGGTTTGGTGGCCATCGGATGTCGTCTCTGCTTTTTGTGGATGACGTTGTCCTTTTGGCTTCATTCAGCTGGGACCTCCAGCTTTCATTGGAGCGATTTGCAGTCGAGTGCGAAACAGTTGGAATTAAAATCAGCACCTCCAAGTCCGAGGCCATGGTTCTCGGTTGAAGAAGGGTGGAATGCACCCTCTGGGTCAGGAATGAGGCCCTGCTCCAAGTGGAGGAGTTTAAGTATCTTGGGGTCTTGTTCACGAGTGAGGGAAGGATGGAGCGGGAGAATGACAGACGGATCGCTGCAGCCTCTGCTGTTCAACGGAGCCTGTACCTGTCCATCATGGTGAAGAGGGAGCTGAGCCGCAAGGCAAATGTTCCAACCCTCAATTATGGTCATGAGCTTTGGGTAGTGACCGAAAGAACAAGATTGCAGATACAAGTGGCTGAAATGAGCTTCCCCTTTGAGATAAGGTTAGAAGGTCTACCATCTGGGGAGAGCTCGGAGCTGCTCCTCCGCATTGAGAGGGACCAGTTGAGGTGGCTTTGGCAACTGGTTAGAATGCCTGCGAACGCCTCCCTGGAGTGGTGTTTCTGGAATGTCCAACCGGAAAGACACACCGGGGTTAACCTAGAACACACTAGAGGGACTATGTGTCTCGGCTTGTCTGGGAACGCCTCGGTGTCCCCCTCGGAAGAGCTGGAGGAAGTGGCTGGGGAGAGGGACGTCTGGACCTCTCTGCTTAGGTTGCTGCTCCCGAAACCCAATTCCGGAAGAAGCGGAAGATAATGATGATGACTAAGTTATGTTATTTAACTTATATACTTACATTGTCCTTTTTAGATAACAGAATAACAGTTGTTGTCTGGAAAATTAAGAAAAATATGTAAAAGGCTAGGATCTTGTTAGTGTTGCAGTTGGCTTTAGTATCTTTTTTTTATCTATATATCTTAAATCTAATCAAACGTGCGAATCATTTGCTGTGGTGACCCCTGATAAAGGGAAAAAGCTGAAAGGAAATCTCTCATTAATCTAATCATTGCAGAATGGTGGTATGGGGTGCTGGATCGCTGATCCTAAGTTTGGGGGTTCGAGTTCCACTCTTCACAAAGTTGTCACTGTCCCCTCAGTGCAGCTATCAGGGTTATCAAATGTCTCTCACTGTCTTTGGTGAAAGGTTCATGTAAAATAACCATTGCTGACTTTTGGAAAGAGTAGGCTGCAAAGCCGTCAGTGTGTTTCTGTCAGGAAGGGCATATCCGATGTAAAAACCTATGCCAAATCAAACGTGCGAATCATTCGCTGTGACGACCCCTGATAAAGGGAAAAGGCCGAAAGTAAATCGCTCTTGCTCTCTCATTGCAGAATTTGGAATATAGTATTGGTCTAGTGGTACACAGTTGTTATTTTCAGAAATTATGGCTTGTTCCAGTGACTGATTGGAGGAACTCTGGAAACAATTTCTGGAAGCAAATGGCAAAACAAGTGATTTCTGCAGTTTTATATTTTTATGTTAAATTTAACATTAGATGACCATTTCAGACGTTTGCGGAATAGTACATATAATTTTGTAAATTTGGGACAATTGATCTGCCAGTAAAAATGATTATAATACATCCAAATTTTGGCACTGCTATTTTTTTCATATTATGAATACATTTAGGTGGTGGGACAATAAAAATTAGCAACTTTATTTTTTGTGGCACCCTAATATGTATGTATAAACTGTATAATCGTGTGTACACTGTATAATCCTGTGTTTGTGTGTGTATATACACTGTGTAATCGTTTGTGTGTGTGTGTGTGTGTGTTTATACGGTACAATTGTGTCTGTTTTTATACTGTATAATCGCTTGTGTGTTTGTGTATGGACTGCATAATCGTGTGCGCTCGCTGTATAATCCTGTCTTTGTGTGTTTGTAGACCGTATAATTGTGTGTGTTTGTGTGTGGGTTTGTGTGTGCTTTTTTTTTTACTGTATAATCGTGTGTGTGTGTGTGTGTGTGTGTGTGCACTGTATAATTGTGTTTGCGCACATGTGTACACTGTTTAATCGTGTTTGTGTGTAGACTGTATAATCATGTGTGTGCACACACCATATAATAGTGTGGGTGTGTGCACTATAATCGTGTGTGTGTGTGTGTGTGTGTGTGTGTGTGTGTGTGTGTATACTGTATAATTGTATGTGTAAGTACACTGTATAATTGTGAGTGTGTGTGTGTGTGTGTGTGTGTGTGTGTGTGTGTGTGTGTATGCATTGTACAATACGAACCGGATTCCAAAAAAGTTGGGACAGTATACAAATTGTGAATAAAAACTGAATGCAATGATATGGAAATGCCAAATTTCAATATTTTATTCTGAATAGAACATAGATGACAGGGTCAAAAGTTTAAACTGAGAAAATGTATCATTTTAAAGAAAAATATATTTATTTTACATTTCATGGTGTCAACAAATCTCAAAAAAGTTGGGACAATGACATTTTCACCATTGTGAGGAGCTCTTCTTACAGCAGTCTGCAAACATCTGGGACAAGTTTCTCAAGTTTAGAAATAGGGATGCTGTCCCATTCTTGTCTAATACACGCCTCGAACTGTTCAAGTGTCTTGGGCCTTCTTCGTTGCACCTTCCTCTTTCTGATGCGCCAAATGTTCTCTTTCGGTGAAAGATCTCGACTGCAGGCTGGCCATTTCAATACCTGGAGCCTTTTCCTACGCAGCCATGATATTGTAATTAATCCTGCATGTGGTCTGGCATTATCATGTTGAAAAATGCAAGGTCTTCTCTGAAAGAGACGACATCAGGATGTGAACATCTGAATGTGTTGCTCTAGAATCTGAATAAACCTTTCTGCATTGACGGTGCTTTCTAGATGTGCAAGCTGCCCATGCCACACGCACTCATGAACCCCATACCATCACAGATGCAGGCTTCTCGACTGAGCGCTGATAACAACTTGGGTTGTCCTTGTCCTCTTTAGTCTGGATGACATGGCGTCCCAGTTTTCCATAATGAACTTCGAATTGTGATTCGTCTGACCTCAGAACAGTTTTCCACTTTGCCAAACCCCATTTTAAATGAACCCTGGCCCAGAGAAAGCGCCTTCGCTTCTGGGTCCTGTTTAGAAATGGCTTCTTCTTTGTACTGTAGAGTTTCAGCTGGAAGCGAGGGATGCCACAGTGGATTGTGTTTCCCGACAATGGTTTCTGGAAGTATTACTGAGCCCATTCTGTGATTTCCCTTACAGTTGCATCCCTGTTTGTAGTGCAGTGCCGTTTAAGGGCCCGAAGATCACTGGCATCCAGTATGGTTTTTCGGCTTTGACCCTTACTCACAAAGAATGTTCCAGATTCTCTGAATCTTTGGATGATGGTATGTACTGTAGATGATGATCACTTCAAACTCTTTGCAATTTTTCACTGGGAAACACCTTTCTGATATTGCGCCACTATCTTTCTGCGAAACACTGGGGGAATTGGCGATCATCTACCCATCTTTACTTCTGAGAGACACTGCCACTCTGAGAAGCTCTTTTTATACTTAGCAATGCTGCCAATGGACCTCATTAGTGGTAGTTCGTCTTCCAGCTATTCATTATTAAGGCAATTGACTTTTCGAGCCTCAGATTTCTTGACACCATGAAATTTAAAATCAACATATTTTTCCTATAAATTATACATTTTCTTAGTTTAAACTTTAGAACATATGATAGGGTCAAAAGTTTAAACTAAGAAAGGGGTCATCAACCTTTTTGAAACTGAGAGCTACTTCTTGGGTACCAATTAATGCGAAGGGCTAACAGGTCGATACACACTTGTAACGTAACATATTTGCTCAATTTACCTTTAATTATATGTTATTATTAATAATTGATGATATTCGTTTATGTCAGAGGTCGGGAACCTTTTTGACTAAGAGAAAAAAAAAAAAATAATAATAATAATGTAATCTGCTGAGAGCCAAATATATTTTTTAATACTGAGACCAACAATTTTAGAATATAACACGACTCTGAATTTATTTTAAACAACATCGTTATAACGAAGTTGTTTATTAATAAGAAAAGTACTTCTTACTATTAATGCGACTTCTGGTGCTGAATGGTTTTGCTGATGGCTTTGTAGTCTGGTTGATACGTGCTGAAGTTCAGCTTCCATCTACAGTTCTTTTTGGTTTCCATCTTCTTGGTAATTTGAAACATTTATCATTCTGTCTCAGAACACTTTTTCTCTTTGCAGCAAGCTGCATCAGTAATTACCTCTGAGTGCTCTTGTCTTTATACGTGACTGCAAGTTGGTCTTGATGCTTTTCAGGTGCGAGAAGGACTGCTCACGTGCGCGTGTGGAGCCAAACATGGTCAATACGACTTGACTCACACTGCAGTGTTTATGTGACAGGAAGCACGTGCCAAGGCAATCAGCTGGTCTGCGGGTTGAAGTTTTTCATTCTGTCCATTTGTGTTTTGCTTGTCAGCTCTGCTTGGCTGCTTGCACATGAGCTGATCAAAACGAGGAAATTTACCTCTTTACCCAAAAACAACTCGCGCAGGCTGT
Source organism: Plotosus lineatus (assembly GCA_024760905.1). Lineage (NCBI taxonomy): Eukaryota > Metazoa > Chordata > Actinopteri > Siluriformes > Plotosidae > Plotosus > Plotosus lineatus. The sequence goes on from CM045740.1 coordinate 1,174,845, forward strand.
TGCATATAATCCAATAAAATTAGAGCTTCATGGTATTGGCCTCGCCCACACACTGGAGTACAGAAAGGATTGGCTGTCTGCTACACGCCACAGCGACAAGTGGCATTGAAAATAGATGTATAGATTGAAATGCGTGAGATTTATTTGTTTTTGTTTTATGTAATGGCTTTTTTCTGTATTTTTATTTAAAGGACAGCGAAATTATGTATTATGTATTATATATTATGTAAGAAAGGCCACCTGATCTAGCTGAGAGCCAAATGTAGTCATCAAAAGAGCCACGTCTGGCTTGCGAGCCATAGGTTCCTGACCCCTGAACAGCCTTGCGGGCAACTCATGTTGTCTTTGTGGGTGACCTGGTGACTGAGGGCACTATGTTGGTGACCACTGGTGTACATTGTATAAACCAGTGTGTGTGTGTGTGTGTGTGTGTGTGTGTGTGTGTGTGTGTGTGTGTGTGTGTGTGTGTGTGTATTCACTGTATAATTGTGTATGCGTAGACTGTAATCATGTGTGTGTACACTATAGGATTGTGTTGTGTGTGTATGTGTTTATATGTATAATCATGTGTGTGTGCATTGTATAATCGTGTGTATATGTGTACACTGTATAATCGTGTGTGTGTACATTGTATAATCGTGTATGTGTGTGTGTGTGTGTGTGTGTGTTGTGTGTTCAGGAGCACTCTCGCGAACAGCTGCGGAACAGGGATTCGCTCCTCCACTAATGACCCAAGTCGTAAACCTCTGGACAGTCGCGTCCTACACGCTGTGAAATGTGAGTGAACACAGAATCCAAAACCTTGTTATGATGATGATGATGGTGGTGGTGGTGGCGCGTGACGATCGTGAACAAGCCCAGAAATTCATTTTTTTTTTACTAGCCAGCCAGAATTGTTCCCTGCCAAAGTAAACCAATCACATCAGCTGTCCAAAAAATTGACTTGGAGTTCTACCTGTGGTAAAAGAAAATGACAGACAAGACTATATTTACCATTGCACCTGACTCATATCCTTTTGGCAAATGGGAATAGTAAAAACAAATATAATTGAACACCACAATTGTTAGGTTAGGGTTAGGCATGTTTCATTTACAGGGAAAGTGCTGCCAATTCCATGTTGCTGTAAAATTGAAGGATTTTATATAAAAATATTCAGGGTAAAAAAGAAATTTCAACAGGTGTTAAATCGAAAATACAAATAAGGTAAAGAGACTTCTGGGTCCTGTTATATCACTATAATCATCACACACTCAAACTTCCTCCATGTATGAGGTTTACACTGACATATGTTACGTATGGAATTTAGAGGATGGAAATTGTCCCGTGAAACCAGCAAAACACAACAAATCACGACATAACCTATATACGATTTAATAATATCAACAAATTAAGCCAAAATAATAACTTACAGCTTAGAGCTGAACAAAATACTCACTGAACAAGGGTCCCAAAACAAAGATAGTCACCACACAGCTGCAGCATGGCAAATTTAGAGGCGGCACGCGCCTGTGGTAAAAGGCATGGAATCCTGCGTATCGAAAGAAACAAAAGATGAAACTCCTCTCGATGGCTGTGGAAGAATGTGGATGATGGACTTTGGCAATGAAGTCCCAAATGACAAAACTTGGGTGAAGTGCGTTCCATGAGCCACCTTGGATGAGATGATCCGCCGCGATGAGTTTCCTTAGATGGTCTGCCCGAAGAGACCCGGAGAGACTGGAGCCAGTCGGCGACATGTCCTTATATAACCTCCCCAAAGTTTGGGAAAATTTCCTTCTAGACTTTTCTAAATCACCTGACCCACCATAGGGCGCATGCACAACTTGGTTCATCGGTTCCCCAATGGAAAATTCCAGACCCAAAACAGCTGAGTCATACCATGCGCCACCATTTCCAGCACACTAACTGAATATAATTACACTCAATGTTTATACATTCATTATATTTATATTTACATTTATACATTTATTTACATGCCCATAACATATCACAAGCCTCAGCAGTCTCCTCATATTATTTGTATTCTCTGTTCGAGTTGATGCTTGATGAAATTGAGATGGGTGAGTGGATATGGCTTTGTATGCAGCGGTTAAGTTCTCTAAAGCATTCTCTTATACAGTGGTACCTAACCATACGATAGTCCCAGCAAACGAAAAATCCAGGTGACGAGAAACATTTTCCAAAAATTTTTTGTCTCTGTATACGAAACAAGTTCTCCTTACGGAACGCGCCAGATGCGCCATTCAAACATTTAAACGTGCCACTCAAACAATGCACGAGCTGCTCTCCCATTGACTATCTTCCAACATCCTGCCCCGCTGGCCTCCCATTGGCTAGGAGGGATGACGCAGCAGGTTGTTTCACGACTTTTTCGAGAGTGCTCATTGCAACTTTATTTTTGGGCTCAAATCTTACTTTCACCTCCCTTTCCACAGCCCACCTGTCATAAACTTCTTCAGTAATTAATGAATTTTGATACCATCACTTATGATGCTGATGTATTTTGCATTTTTTACAGATTCAGCGATTTTACTACGCTCACATTCGGATATATAATGTGAAAAAATCATGGCAGCTTTATCGTTCCTACAGGTCTTTCCTGTCTGGATCCTCCATCTCATCGACGCTTGTAAAGTCATTGGAATTTTTCCGCCTTGTATTCCTTGTCAGAAGGTTTTTTTCTCCTCTTCTGACCGGGATCGCCTTTTCCCTGTCTCGGCTGGCGGTTTAACACCTTTTAAGAAATTCCACGTGACAAAGCTGCTTTGACAGTTGAAGAAGTCAATAATAACACATGTTTACACAGACTATAATGTGGTCATGAGTTTGGAAATTTGCTTGTGATATCGCGTGAGAACATGAGATTCAGCGATTTGCGTCATGCGATAAAACACCCCGATATGAGGGTTTTGACTTATAAGAACATTGAAAGATTGTGGCTAGTTGGTTGACGATGTGCTTGATATTTATTTGATTTTATTTTTTTTCTTCATATTTTAGATAATCAAGCCAGTCGCTTTTAAATGTTATAAATAAATTTTCAACAAGCCAACTGGGCTGGCTGGTGACTAAACTAACTCACCAAAATGAAAAATTAAGTCGGTGACCGGAAAGATAATGGTGGTGATGATTGTGATTATGATAATAGTGACGATGGTGATGATGATTGTGGTAGTGCTTATAATGTTGGTGTTGATGGCTAGTGTTACTCGTTATTTCACAAATATTTTTGAAGGTGAGGCATTGAATGAAGTGATGGCATTCTGAAAGGATTATTCAATTCATCTGCATCCACTACTTGGACAGTCATTTATGTCTGATATAAAACATTGAACATGAATAGCAAACTCAAAGAGAGTATTTACAGTATAGCTTTTTAGATATTTTACCAATGTCTGAGAGGTCAGGAGAGCTCTGGCCACTGTGAGCCAAGCTTTGTGCTGTCTGTGGATTTGATTGATGCATTATCTCCCCAGGATATTGCTTTTTGAATCTCTGGATACTGTATCAATCAAACTGTGCTGTTCAAATCAAATGTTTTTTTGTGATGTCAGACTCTCAGTCCTTCTGCCCTGTTTACATGGAAATAACAGCTAGAGGGTTTGCAGTGTTTAAAAATTTGTGAACCTATTAGAAAGGTTCACAAATTCCTGTATAAATTTTCTCACGAGTTCTAAGCATGGATAAAGAGACCCTACATATCTGTGAGGGGTAAAAGTATGTGCTCCTTTGGTTTTAGACCCCCTGTGCAGTCAGAAATGGAACTAGGTGCTTGTGCTATTGTTTCCTGCTCATGGACTCGAACTGAGATTTGATTCCATTCTGTCCTGACAGAACAAATTCGGCTCTGGGTTGCGGGTGGGTTTCGTCACATGAGCTGCTCACGCGACATTTTTAGTGGATTAAGATCATGACTTTGATCTTTCTGTTCCAATACAGTACATTTCTTCTTCTTCTTCTTTAACCTTTCTGTGATCGAATGGTTTCTCCCTGCAGGGTCACTCACTTCCTGCACTTCCTCTTCACATGCAGATCTCACACAGACATCCTGACATTTTGCCTTAGAATTTTTTGATTTCATTTAGAATTATTGTTCCATCAAGTTGTTGTTGCTGTCACCAAATTGTTCGTACAACCATGCAGGCCATTGTTGAGAATGTGTTTACTCAGAAGCTCTTTGGGTTATTTTATTTCACTTTGAAAAAATTCCCAAATTGTCTCAAGTTATGTGTATAGATTTTAGAGGTCGCAGATCAAAGGGAAGGCTCATTGCATAGACATTCAATCACCAGATGCCATGCACACCAGTTTGGTTTCATTTTCCCTTGATGGTAGACTCATAAACAATAATGTTACCCAGTACGTAATCATAAACAAAGCTCCGTTTTAAAGGCCTCAAGAGTTTCTTTTATATATCCTGGCCAATTATACACCATATTCATGGATTGATCTTTGTTGTTCGAGTCATGGAGAGAGTAACAATGAACATGAATGTCCTCCATCTGTCTGACATTGGATTGGTGGAATTCGATTTTGAAATGGTTTTGTAACCTTTTTCATATCGATGACTCTTTTTCTAAACTCTACACAAATCTATTTTTATGATGCATTTCCACATTGTGAAGATTAGATTTGTTTTCATAGATTCACTTTATATACTTTTTCTAGGTACCAGCTACACTCAGTCCATAAACGCCAGCAATGCAGGAATAGCCTGATTAGACGTAACAAACATCAAAAATAACGCTGGATATTCCATAATTCAGTTATTACTACATGAAAATGCAATTTAAATGGATTCTGTACATGAAAATGTTCTTAGTATTTAAGATAAGATAAGATAAGATACAGCTTTATTAATCTCACAATGGAGAAATTCACTGTTACAGGCTCTTGAGGTCCCATCAGTAGGGGGTGCAAAAATAGATACATATACAAACATACACACATACATATATATCATATAAGTAAATAATAAATAGTATAAAGTAATATACAATAAAAAAGAAAAGAAGGGAACAACTTTGTAGACTGGCCTATATTCAAGTGTACATGTATCTGAGGGCAGAGTAGATGGGTTGATATGGTTCACAGTCAGTGGGGTAGATGTGGTTTGTTTGTTTGTTTTGCTTATTTGTTGCATGAAATAAAGAAAAAAACTGAAATAATAATGCTCTCGCTGTATGCATCATATAGTCGCCATTGTTGTAATGGGTGGGGATTTTCGCTGAACATACCAGCCATAGTGAATCCTCTCGTGCTCTGTGTATATATATATATATTTTTTACGTATAAACGTATAGTTTTACGTATTTTTTTTTATTTTACGTTGTTGTTTTTTTTTTAAGTCAAATTTTGAGTTTAGCGTGCACTCTGTAGTAGCTGACGTAATACGCTACTTCCGCATGACGCTGCGTCTAATGTTTACAAACGACAGACTGAACGTGCCCCTCCTTCTTCCCAGTTCACTGCATGTTACCCTTGTGTTAAGATGTCGTCTCTGTGATCTTTGTGTTTACACTGTTTTGTGGACTTTTGTAACCCGAAGCAAATATGGTTGGTCAGAAGCGTAAGCCTACTAGTGATAGTGGTAATCAGAAAAAGCTGCAGACCATTTCGTTAGAAACGAAAATGGCTATTATCAAGAAAATTGATGCTGGTGAAAAACATGAATGTTGCATGTTTTTTCCAAATGGCTCTGTCGACCATCGGAACCATTTACAAGTAGAAAGATCACATTATAGAGAATGTTAAAGGCTATATTTGAGACTGTATTTGATATTTGTTGAGTGAATTTGATTCAAATGTATCAATTTGAAATTATTTTGCTTGAATTTAATTTATTTGAAATTCATGTTGATATTATTTGATATTATTTTACAGTGTTATGTTTATAATAATTGATTTAGGGGTGTTTTATGAGATACGGTGATGGTATTTATGGATGTATAGTACAGTATGAACATCATACGCCACTGGAACATACAGTAACAACTTACTTTTTTTTCACCTTACGTTCGGCTGTCTGGAACCTAACTAAAATGTAAGTCGGGGAGCGTTTGTGTGTGTGTGTGTGTGTGTGTGTGTGTGTGTATATATGTGTGTGTGTGTATATATATATATATATATATATATATATATATATATATATATATATATATATATATATGTCTGTCTGTCTTCCTTTCGGCTTTTTCCCTTTTGCTCGGGAGTCGCCACAGCGAATCATCTGATTCGCACGTTTAATTTGGCAGAGGTTTTTACGTCGGATGCCCTTCCTGTCACAACCCTTTTTAGCAAGGGACAGAAACACGCTGACGGCTTTGCAGCTACTCTTTACGAAAGTCAGTAATGGTTCTTTTACATGCCTCACACCATAGACAGTGACAGACATGGCCCGCCTTTGATAACCCAGTTAGCTGCACTGGGGGGGACAGTGACAACCTTGTAGAGAGTGGGACTCGAACCCCCAACCTTTGAATCAGCGATCCAGCGCCCTATACCACTAGACCACCACTGCCCTATGTCTGTATATATATGTGTGTGTATATATATATATATATATATATATATATATATATATATATATATATACACACACACACACACACAGTGGTATGAAAAAGTATCTGAATCTTTTGGAATTTCTCACATTTCTGCATAAAATCACTATCAAATGTGATCTGATCTTTGTCAAAATCACACAGATGAAAAAACAGTGTCTGCTTTAACTAAAACCACACAAACATTTATAGGTTTTCATATTTTAATGAGGATAGCATGTAAACAATGACAGAAGGGGGAGGAATAAGTAACTGAACCATCACATTTAATATTTTGTGCCACCCCCTGGCTGCAATAACTTCAACCAGATGCTTCCTGTAGCTGCAGATCAGTCTGGCACATCGATCAGGACTAATCTTGGCCCATTCTTCTTTACAAAACTGCTGTAGTTCAGTCAGATTCCTGGGATGTCTGGCATGAATCGCTGTCTTGAGGTCATGCTACTGCATCTCAATGGGGTTCAAGTCTGGACTTTGACTTGGCCACTCCAGAACGTGTATTTTGTTCTTCTGACACCATTCTGAAGTTGATTTACTTCTGTGTTTTGGATCATTGTCTTCAACTGTCTGACAGACGGCCTCAGGTTTTCCTGCAAAACATCCTGATAAACTTTTGAATTCATTTTTCCATTAATGATTGTAAGTTGTCCAGGCCCCGAGGCAGCAAAACAGCCCCAAACCATGATGCACCCTCCACCATGCTTCACGGTGGGGATGAGGTGTTGATGTTGGTGAGCTGTTCCATTTTTCCTCCACACATGACGTTGTGTGTTCCTTCCAAACAATTCAACTTTGGTTTCATCAGTCCACAAAATATTTTGGCAAAACTTCTGTGGAGTGTCCAAACAAACAAACAAACAAACAAACAATTCTTTATTGTCAAAGTACTTTTACATACATTGAAATTTGGTTTGTGCTCTGGGCACCTGTCGCCACTGTGCAGCGCCAGTTATTGCGTTGTTCTATCCTTTTGATGCTGAGCGCCAAGCAGGAAGCAACAACTACCAAATTTTAATGTCTTATGGTATGACGCGGCCAGATTCGAACACCGACCTTCCGGAGGATAAAGCGGACGCTCTACCAACTGAGCTAAATCCCCGGTGCCTTTTTAAATCCAAGTGCCTTTTTGCGAACATTAAACGAGCAACAATGTTTTCTTTAGACAGCAGTGGCTTCCTCCTTGGAGTCCTCCCATGAACACCATTCTTGGCCATTGTTTTACATATAGTTGATGTGTGTACAGAGATATTGGACTGTGCCAGTGATTTCTTAAAGACTTTTTCACCTCTCTGAGTATTCTGCGCTGAACTCTTGGCATCATCTTTGGTGGACGGCCACTCCTTGGGAGAGAAGCAACAGTGCCAAACTCTCTCCATTTGTAGACAGCTTCTCTGACTGTCAATTGATGAACAGCCAGACTTTTAGAGATAGTTTTGTATCCTTTCCCAGCTTTATACAAATCAACAATTCTTGATCGCAGGTCTTCAGACAGCTCTTTTTGAGCGAGCCATGGTGCACATCAGACAATGCTTCTCATCAAGACAATTCTTACCAGGTGTGTGTTTTATAGTGGGTAGGGCAGCTTTAAGCCACTCATCAGTGATTGGGCACACACCTGACTCAAATTGTTTGGTAAAAATTGGTTTCAATTGCTCGTTAAGTCTCCTTAGGCAGAGGGTTCAGTTACTTATTTCTCCCCCTTCTGTCATTGTTTGCATACTATCCTCATTAAAATATGAAAACCTATAAATGTTTGTGTGGTTTTAGTTAAAGCAGACACTGTTTTTTCATCTGTGTGATTTTGACAGATCAGATCACATTTGATGGTGATTTTATGCAGAAATGTGAGAAATTCCAAAAGGTTCAGATACTTTTTCATACCACTGTGTGTGTGTGTGTGTGTGTGTGTGTGTGTGTGTGTGTATATATATATATATATATATATATATATATATATATATATATATATATATGTATGTATGTATATATGTATGTGTGTGTATGTATATATATATTTTATATATATATATATATATATATATATATATATGTATATATAGTGTGTGTGTGTGTATGATATATATATATATATATATATATATATATATATATATATATATATATATATATATGTATACATATATCTCAGTGGTTCTTAGCCTGGGTTCGATCGAACCCTCGGGGTTTGGTGAGTTGGTCTCAGGGGTTCGGTGGAGCCTCTGCCGTGGAGGTCAAGATACATCCGACTCATCATGTCAATTAGTGATGACACTCCCCGCAGATGATCACATTACATTGCTTGGCCAATCAGTGCTGCGGGGAATTTAGTGTGCTCAGTCGTCAACGTGTGACTGTCATGGTAGTACATCTTGTGATTTTTTTTTTTTTAGAATATTTTAATCCATACTAACTATGTCGCGCATCAGACGAATATGTACCACATGGATTCACATGCATCATGGAATGTTATGGGACTCGGCGTCCTATCTGCATGATTTGCAATGCCAAGTTGAGTAACTCTAGTCTCGCACCGGCAAAACTAAAGGAACCCTTCTTGAAACTGTATGGAGATGGGGAATACAAGAACACAATGCTTGCTGAATTCAAGGTGAAGCGAACCAAATTCGAAGAAAAGGCCACTCTGCCTGCTCTTGGATTTGTACCCATTAACAAACCGATCTTCACAGCATCATTACGAGGTTGCTTACCTGATCGCAAAGCAGGGCAAACCACACACCATTGGTGAAACTCTCATGAAGCCAGCTGCGTTAAAGATGGCGCATCTGATACTCGGAACAGCAGCCGAAGGTAAATTATCCTAAATTCCTCTTCTCAAATGACACCATCAGCGACAGAGTCGAGGACATGAGTAAAGACATCTTGGCTCAAGTAGTCGCAGATTTGATCTCAAGCCTGGCAAAATTCCGCCTT
>CM045740.1:1189339-1229339 GCA_024760905.1 Plotosus lineatus
TTCATTTTTGCCAATACCTTCCTATCACACATCACACTGGACACTTTTCTCCATCCATTCCAACCTGCCTGCACATGCTTCACCTCTTTCCCACACACTCCATTGCTCTGTATTTTTGAGCCCATGTACTACTTTATCTCTGCTCCCTGTAACCTCACCGTTCCTCTTGGGTCCTTGTCGTTCACACACACACCTGTATTCTGTCTTACTGAGGCTAACCTTCATTCCTCTCCTTTCCAAGGCATACCTCCACCTCTCTAGATTTTCCTGCACTTGTTCTCTGCTCTCACTATAGATCACAATGCCATCTGCAAACATCATAGTCCATGGGGGTTCTTGTCTAACCTCGTCTGTCAGCCTGTCCATCACTATAGCAAACAAGATGGGCTCAGAGCTGACTCATGATGCAGCTCCACCTCCACCTTGAACTCATATGTCACATCGACAGCACACCTCACCACTGACTTACATCTTTCATTCATGTCCTATACCACTCTAACATACTTCTCTGCCACTCCAGACTTCTCTCTCGGCACCCTGTCATATGATTTCTCCAGATCCACAAAGGCACAATGCAGCTCCGTCTGACCTTCTCTGTACTTCTCTATTAACATCCTCAAGGCAAACCCTGCATCTGTGGTGCGTTTTCCTTGGCATGAAACCAAACTGTTGTTCACAAATGCTGACCTCTGCCCTGAGTCTCGCTACCACTATTCTTTCCTATAACGTCATCGTATGGCTCATCAACTTTATCCCTCTGTAGTTTCCACAACTCTGCATGTCTACCTTGTTCTTAAAAATGGGCACTAACACACTTCTCCAAGACCTTGTTGAATGTTCTTGTCAGGAAATCTACTGCAACCTCTCCTAGACACTTCCAGACCTCCACCGGTATGTCATCAAGACCAACTGCCTTTACACTCTTCATCCTCTTCAATGCCTTCCTCACTTCACCCTTACTAATCTTTGCTACTTCCTGGTCCTCAATGGTCACCTCTTCTACTCTTTTTCTCTGTCTCATTTTCCTCATTCATCAGCTCTTCAAAGTACTCTTTCCATCTTCCCAGTACACTTCTGTCATCAGTCAATACATTTCCCTTTCTGTACTTAAATTGCTGCACGTCCTTCCCATCTCTGTTTCTCGGCTGTGCCAACCTGTATAAATAATTTTCTCCCTCTTTACTGTACAACCTAGCATACAATTCATCATACATCTTCTGCTTGGTCTTTGTATCCCTATACTCCTGTTTACTCTCTTCAGTCCTCTCTATGTCCCATTTCTTCCTAGCTGACCTCTTCCTTTTTACACATCCCTGCCCTTCCTCATTCCACCACCAAGCCTCCTCATCTACTTTCTTTCCAGTTGACACACCAAGTATTCTCCGACCTGTCTCCCTGATCACATTAGCTGTAGTTGTCCAGTCATCTGGCAGCACTTCCTGACCACCCAAAGCCTGTTTCAACTCCTCCTTGAAGACAACACGACCCTCTTTTTCAGCTTCCACCACTTTGTCTTCTGCTCGGCCTTTGCCTTCTTCACCTTTCTCACCATCAGCATCATCCTGCACACCACCATCCTATGCTGTCTGTCAACACTCTCACCCACTACTGCTTTGCAGTGACTGACTTCCTTCAAATTACATCGCCTACACAAGATGTAGTCTACCTGTGTGGTCCTACCTCCGCTTTTATAAGTCACCCTATGCTCCTGTCTCTTCTGGATGTAAGTATTCACCACAGCCATTTTCATTTTTTTTGCAAAGTCTATCAACATCTGTCCTTCTGCTTTCCTGTCCTGGATACCAAACCTGCCCATCACTTCTTCGTCCCCTCTGTTGTGCCTGCACCAACATGTCCATTGAAGTCTGCACCAATGACCACTCTTTCACCTCTGGGGGTACTCTGCATCACTTCATCTAAGTCACTCCAGAATCTCTCCTTCTCTTCTCGCTCACATCCTGCCTGTGGGGCATAAGCACTAACAACATTGAACATCACGCCTTCAATTTCTAACTTGAGACTCAGTACTCTGTCTGGCCCTCATTTAATTTCTAGAACATTCCTGAAAAACCCCTCCTTCAAGATGACTCCGACTCCATTTCTTTTCCCATCCACACCATGATAAAACAGCTTAAACCCTGCTCCTAAGCTTCTAGCCTTGCGACCTTTCCACCTGGTCTCCTGAACACACAGTATGTCCACCTTCCTCCTCTGCATCATGTCAGCGATCTCTCTAGCTTTTTTTGTCATTGTTCCAACATTCAAAGTTCGTACTCTCAGTCCTAGACCCATGCATTTCCTCTTTTCTCGCTGCCTACGAACACGCCTCCCACCTCTCCTTCTTCAACCAACAGTCGTCCAATTTCCACCAGCACCCTCTTGGTTAACAGCACTGATGGCAGTCATTGTTAACCCGGGCCTCAACCGATCTGGTATGGAATTCTTATTTTTGACTCGCATGTTATATGTGGCATTGGTTTTACCCCGGATTCCCTTCCTGACGCTGCGCTTTGCTTTTATCCGGGCTTGGGACCGGCATAAGGATGAACACTGGCTTGTGGCCCCCCCCTCACGGCTGCATTATAAAAGTATGGATATATCACCATATTAATTTAGTTCAGTATATATTGTTATAAATTCTGAATTAATTTTAGAAAAGTTACTATTTTTATTAGAAGTGCTGAACAACAGAATAAAGTATGAAATATTTACCAGAAATTTTTAAAATGCAATTAAAAGACCCTGTGACTATGAAGTTAATTTAAAATGTATATGGGCGATCTATTAAAAGTCATAAATGACCATTCTACAGAATCACTATTCAAGCTGTCATCTAACAAGCACACACACACACACACACACACACACACACACACGCACCCCCCCACCCCGGCTAATATTAATGTTTGTAGTTCTGTTTTTATTTGTTACTCCATTTATTAGTCTTACATTTAATTGCAGACCGTTCTTTAAAGCCAAAAGAGTGGCTTTACATATGAGGCAAGGGAAAGTCTGTGGGCATTTTACACCCAAGCCATGGTGGCTCATCAGGCTGGTGCTTATCCCCAGTTTCTGTAGTGTGAAGTAACTAAGAGTTGAACTTCTCCTGGATGGGACGCTAGTCCATCGCAGGTTACCTTCCCAGTATATTTTTTACTGGTACCCATTTATACTGCTGGGTGAACAGCGGCACACTTGTGGTTGAGGTCTTGCCCAGGGGTCTTAGCACAGTGAGGGTCTCAGTGGGATTTGAACTCACGACTTCCTGATCATGAGCACGGCACCCTAACCACTACACCACCAGCCCCACTTACATATAAAAGTTAATTTATATTAAATATTAATTTTTCAATACATCTTTGTGTGGAAAGCCACTTTGATAGGTACATTTAATCACCACTTACTGGAGTCACAGCTAGGCCCAATCAGTCCGACATATACTCTGAAAGGTAGTGGTCGGCCTACTGCTCTGGTCACCTCCAAATTGTGTCGAATAAATTCTCTGTTTAATTGCTGATAAATTAAAGTGCAGACTGGTGATGGTGGTGTTAGTGGATCATGGTGTTAAATGGGGTGTTTGTTGGTGAGTAATATTTTTTTCCTTCAAATTTTCAGACATTACTTGACGAGCAAGATAAGATATTCATGGCTCCCACCTCTACTGTACAGGATGATGACAGACAGCAATCCATCAGATTTCTTACATTTAACATCAAGCAGTGAATATCAGCTTCTCAAATCAATACTTATTGCAAAAGGTCACGGAAGGCGGCCAAGAATTCCAATCTGCACATGTAACAACAAACTCGTCTTAGTGTTTATTCTGTTGAAAAGAAATACTAACTTATCCCGGGAGTTGGTTATAGATTTATTTATTAAAGTTCGTCCAACAGTGCTAAGAAAAAAATTCTACAGCATTGGGAGACAGTGCTTGAAAGCTGCACTACCAATCACTGGTGATGTTGATGAATTCCTCGCTGAAGATGCTGGTCATTTAGATTCTGTTGGTACAGAGCTTGGTGAAATAGACATTTTCTCCAAGAGTACGGTTGGCACCACTCATTAACTAATGGCCTGGTTATTAAGATGGAACAACTTCTAATGAAAGAGAAGCTTCAATCGCGAACCACATATGTATTGTTCGAAGTAAGTCTGGATATAGGACACTGAATTTCAGATTTTTTTTTTAATTTATGTAACATTTACATTCCGTTTTGGATTCATTCCAATAATTTTATTATTTCTACTTTGCGGTGTATTTGTGTTATGAAAACTACAGTTTATCAAATGTTGGAATTTGATGTATTAAGAAGGACAGACCAACTTTATTTGCCCTTACCCTCACCAAGTGATATTAAAAGGGTAGTTGACTTGGTTTTTGTTTATTTAGAAATAAAGAAAAAAGAGTTACTTACATTTTAATACTTTATTTATGGTCCTATGATAAATAACAACAAAGTTATGGCTAAAAACAGAATACGACCATAAATTCCGCAAATGTGAGGCGCTTCACCGAATGTAGGCACTTGTCGCAAGTGATGTATGCTGCTTGTGAGACAAAGCATGGCTTATCCGGACTTCCGATCTTTCAAGTGAGCAAGTGAAGGTTGAGTACTAAACAAGTATTCAATGCACACTTGCTCACTTGAAACATTAGAAGTACGAATAGTGGAGTGCCTCACAAATTTGCATTTTTACACAGTAAAAGAGCAACATTCAACAAAGGTCTTCACTTCACTTAGCCCTTAACATCCGAGGATGTCATTGGGGTGCCGTCATGGCGAGACTTGGGCTGATTTGACCTGGCGGAGCCCATCCCTCTCCAGGTCATAGAAACACGCTGACGGCTTTGCAGCCTACTCTTTATGAAAGTCAGAAATGGTTCTTTTACATGCCTCTCACCATAGACAGTGAGAGACATGGCTCGCCTTTGATAACCCAGTTAGCCGTACTGGGGGGACAGTGACAACCCTGTGGGGACTCGAACCCCCAACCTTAGGATTAGCGATCCTGCGCCCTATCCACTAGACCACCACTGCCCCACAACAAAGGTCTTAAACTCATATAATATCATATGCTGTGCATAAAATCACCTCTATATGTCAATTTTAAAATAAATGTCTGAAAAAATAGATTCCAAAAATGCTAATTCAGCAGTTTTGTGAACCCTCAAAAACAGGACGAGTTACAATTTTCCAAGTGTTGTTAAAAACTGCACTCTTAAGACCATAAAACATACGTTTTGTTATTCCCGAGCATTAATGTGACATTTAAAATAAAATAAAAACTGCATTGTCTCTATTTCTTATACAGTGAGTCGTCGACTCACGACCTATGCGAGTTACGTCTGATCGACTTTACGACCGCAAAAGTGGTGAAGCATGATTGATGGCAGTGCAGTGCAAGTGTTGCATATGACAGTTATTTGTGCTGCCGGCGGCGCCAGCATCTTAAAAGGCCAAGCAGGAGATGATGTAGCTTCACTTTCTAATTGCTCAGAGCAAATCTATTCATCTACTTTCAATGCCATGTCACTGTGGCGCGAAGCAGAGAGCCAATCCTTTCTGTGTGGGTGGGTCCGATACCTTGAAACTCTAGTTTTATTGGACTCACACGCTGCAGTGTCCCAAGTTTTGGCAATCGGCTGCTCCGTGGGTTGAAGTTTTTCCATGTCTGTCCATTTGTGTTTGCTTGCCAGCTGTGCTTGGCTTCGTGGAAATAAGCCGATCAAAACGAGGGAACTTTATCTCTTTACCCAAACAACACGCGCAGTCTGTGGCTGTTGTTATAATCCAATAAAATTAGAGTTTGAAGCTATGGGACCCGCCCACACAGTGGAGTACAGAAAGGATTGGCTCGCCACTGCGTGTCACAGTGACGTGGAATTGAAAATAGATGTATAGATTTAAATGCACAAGTTTTATTCATCTGTTTTTGTTTGGCGTGAGTGTATTTGGATGGAAAGTCGACATACGACCAGATCGAGTTGCGACTGGTCTGCCGGAACCAAATGCGGTCGGAAGTCGACGACTCACTGTACATCTAGAAGTTTACAAAAACTTTACTTCAGCATTTATAACTACATGTATCATGTGACGTCTGTTGCTGGTACAGTTCAACCTCAATTTCTCTGTCACCGTATGTGCTAGGAACAAAATTGAAGTATTGTTGTGTTCAGAAAGATTGACACTATTATTTTAGACACTAAAACTTATAAAAATATCAATTAGTGATGTTTTCTGAGGTATTTATGCAAAATTATAGACGTTCTAAAGGTTCACAAACCTGTACCACTATGAACCTGTGTAATGTTGCTGCTGAAACTACAGTATGATACTGTGGTGTGTGTGTGTGTGTGTGTGTGTGTGTGTGTGTGTGTGTGTGTGTGTGTCCACAGATTACTGCCAAAACTTTGCGACGAGTTTTAAGGAGAGTGAGATGAATGCCATTGCGGCAGATATGTGCACTAATGCTCGGCGTGTCGTGAGGAAGAGCTGGATCCCCAAATTGAAGCTGCTGATGGCAGAGAGTGACGCGTATGCAGGCTTCCTCCCTGATGCTGTCAAGATGGAAGCGGAGGCCCTGGGAGCCGATCCTGCCTTTGAAGCAGCGGATCTAGAGGGTGGAGCTTCTCTGGAGGCTGCACCCTCATCTGGCGAGTCGCTGCAGGGTGTAGCTGGAGATGCAAGTGCCCTGTTCCAGTAAGTGGGCCTGAATGAAGAAGCCCCGCCATGACCCTATCCCCATGTCCACCCTACATCCTGTCTGCAAGACTCTGTAGGTGCGGTTTAAAAAAAGACACTTTTTCATTTTTCTTATCCCCAAATAATCGGATTTTTGCACAGAAGCTCCTCCGCTTCTCCATGCTTTATAAATCTGTATATCATGTGACAGACACTTCTGTTTTTATAGTTCACCTCCATATCTCACACACACACACACACACACACACACACACACACACACACACACACACACACACACACACACTCCCCCATCAACACTGTAGTTGATTATTTGAATGTAAACATGTGTAGCACCACATGATGGTGTGCGACTCACCGATTGTGTTTAGGCTGAGAGTCAGTGTCACTGTGGAGAGGGAGAGAGACAGATAGAGAGACAGACAGAGAACCAGACAGGCAGAGAGGTGTGTAGGCTGTCATTGTGTCTCCAATTTAGAAACATATTTTTCTCCTCCACTTTTCTCTAAAAACCTGAGATTGAAATCAAAACAAAAAAAATCCCTTGTTTTTCTCGTGTTATTTGATCCTTGTGTGTAAGGGGCAGTGGTGGTCTAGTGGTATAGGGTGCTGGATTGCTGATCCAAAGGTTGGGGGTTCGAGTCCCACTCTCCACAAGGTTGTCACTGTCCCCCCCAGTGCAGCTAACTGGGTTATCAAAGGCGGGCCATGTCTGTCACTGTCTATGGTGAGAGGTTGATGTGAAAGAACCATTGCTGACTTTCGTAAAGAGGAGCTGCAAAGCCGTCAGCGTGTTTCTGTCCCTTGCTAAGAAGGGTTGTGACAGGAAGGGCATCCGACGTAAAAACCTCTGCCAAATCAAACATGCGAATCAGATGATTCACTGTGGCGACTCCCGAGTAAAAGGGAAAAAGCCGAAAGGAAGACAGACAGACAGACAGACATTTGATCCTTGTGTGTGTGTGTGTGTGTGTGTGTGTGTGTGTGTGAGGAGGACGGTGAATTGTAACGCAGGACCTGATTGGCTGTGAGAACTTGCTTAGGTACTTTGGACATTTTTTCAATCATTTCAAATGTACTTTATTTATTTTGAGAACAAGGGAACCATCAAAATTTGATCCCTGGTTTGTCTAAATCAGATGAGGAATAACTGAGATATAGATGATAATAGGTCTTATTGAATGAGCCCTTTATGCTAATTGCTTGTGAAATATTTACAGATAAAAGGCTGCAATTGCAACTTCAAAAGGGAGGGGAAAAGGCCATATAACTTTATGCCATTAAATGTATGAACAAAAACATGGGATTATTACAACAATTTACAATTTCCAATAATGTGCCTTTATAACATCTTCACCAAACATACTTTAATATAATTTTGATTAGGTTTCATGTTAAAATTTAAATTCAATTTAAACCAAAAGTGTTCGATGTTATTTAAATGAATTTTCATCCAGGATCATATTACTTGCTGTCAGGCGGTGCCCATAACAGAACCTGCGGGATCTCGGATCGGCTACACACTTCATAATATCCTCCTTTAATATGACACACCTGCACCAGTTATCTGTTTACCTGGGAGTCACACTAACTGAAATTTATGTTCGAACTCACTTTCAATTTCAATTCTTTGAAAATCTGCAAAACTTGACAGATTTTCACTGCTTAAAACCATCACATTCTTCATGCATTACAGATTCAAGATTGCTGCTCTGTCAATCAAAATAACGTAGAGCTCGCCTGCAAGCCATGTTTTTAAGCACCAATCCGAATCTACCAGTGAAATTTTGACATCATCGTTGTGGAACTGAGATACACAGGTGAATCTGGGTTTTTCCAATTAGCTAATTGTTCTTTTCTCGGGACTTTTTGATTCAATCACAATCCAATTCACTGATACAATTTCTGACTCATACAGTGTTTGAACATACCCTTTTGCACTTCCTTTCTGACACGCACACTCACAAGTGCCATCTCACTGCATCATTTTATTGTTGTTGTGAGGTTGAGCTCTTTTTTTTCCTGATTTTTTTCTACACGTTCTCCCTAATTTCTTCCAATCCAATTTCCTCCCATCAGGTATTGCCTTCCCCATCATATGCCCCTTCCGTGACATGTGGTGCTAGCCACCTGCCTCTTTTTGAACCGCAACGCCATGCATATTTTGGGCGGTCTAACACATTCAGAGGGAACGCTCTCTATCTGCCCCCTTGTACGAATTAGCTCAGACTATTTTTGGCAATCACTGTGAGTGTATTTTTAAAAGAATGTACTTAATCATCTCCCTGAGATACTCTGACTCAGTGTGAATCACTTTGAATCACTGGCTCAAAGTGAATCACTCTGACTCATTGTGAATCACTCTAGCTCAATATGAATCACTCTGACTCAGTGTGAATCACTCTGAGTGAATCACTGACTCAAAGTGAATCACTCTAGCTCAGTAAGAATCACTCTGACTCAATGTGAATCACTCTGGCTCATTGTGAATCACTTTGAATTAGAATGGACTCCTGGAGCTTTGTTTCAACAAGTAAAATGTTAAGCGTGTAAAATATGAAGCTTCGCAACTGTTATTTTGTTATCCTAACCAGTAATGATGAGGAGGGGATATCGTTCTATGGCTTTCAAAAACTCGGCCCTGTTCTTAATGGTTAGGTGATCCAGTGGAAACGTGTATTGTGGGTATGGCTTGAGCCAATTCCTGAAGCTTTGCTTTGCCTCTGCTGAATCCCTGACTGGACCACATCTTTCATCTTTTAATTCATTAGAAATGTGAATTATTATTCTGCTTCTAAATCAAAAGACTCTCACTTAAATAATACAACACGCACTCCACATGGGGGGGAAGAGTGTGAATAAGAAAACGTGTGTGATATTGAGCTGCTCTGTATGTCCCTGTTTGGGCAGCTGTGTGAGTTTGTGTGTGTGTGAGTTTGTGTGTGTGTGTGTGTGTGTGTGTGTGTTACTAGGAAGTTGAAAGCATGGCACTGAGGTGAGGTTTCCAGCAGAATTGTAGTTTATCATCATACCTTCATCTTCACTTTATTCTCTAACTCATACATCATGCTCATCAGTTTTTCACTCTACACCCCAACACCGTTTCCTTATCCTGATACCACATGATTTATTTCACTTATTGTGATATTCTGGAGAACGCTATGGCTCCTCCTGGACCACCAACCACAGTTTTATATCAACACTTGCTGTAATACACAACCGTTTCCATAATAACAGCTCTCACAGAGGACCTTGTCAAGTCTCTGCTCTACTGATAATACACATACCAATAAGCCCTATTCTTTGGAATGAGAACACTGTTCATGTTGGGGAAGGAGTCTCCAGTTTCAGCCATCAGTAAGTGATAACACTGGAACATTATGCTTTTTTTCAGGACGGATGCATTTAGATTGTGTTACAGTTTTTTAGTCACATGATCAGCTGTGGGTGGCACCTCGGTGTAGTGGTGAGCACGGGGTTTCTGTGTGGAGTTTTTGGTTCTCCTTGTGATTATGGGTTTCCTCCCACAGTCCAAAGACATACCAATTAGGCTAATTGGCTGTTCCAAATCACCGCAAGGCATATTTGTGTGTGTGTGTGTGTGTGTGTGTGTGTGTGTGTTATGGAGATAAATGGAGTGTTGCACCTTTTTTTGTAGACTGAACTGTGTTTTGCACGTTTTGTCAGACTGTGGATTCCGTGCACCTTGTTTTGTAGCGAAGCAGTCTGTTGGAATAAAAGTGTGTTTCTTTGTGTGTGTGTGTGTGTGTGTGTGTGTGTGTGTGTGTGTAAGTAATGGGGAAGGGGGTTCCTGTCTGAACCATGATGTAAATATTGATGGATTGTTGAACAGGTTTGTACTGAGGTTGAGTTGTTTTACAGAAGGATTTGATCTCGGGGTTCCCTGGAGATTATTATTATTTTATTATTTTTTTGTTTTTTTGTTTGATTTTTAGTATTTTGTACATACAGATTTAACTCATTTGTGCTTCCAAGATAATCAATAATCAAATTTTAGTCCTGAGAGTAAAAGTAAGACTGTCAGCCAGGTGTTTCTTTAATAATCTGTAGGGTAGCACAGTTGAGATTTTTGTTTAACAGTAAATGTTTTATCTGTAACTAATCCGCAGTGAGACTGAAGTCACCAAGTCTTTTTATAAGAGTAGGAAAAGCCGAAAGTCAAGCTTTTGTTTTATTTTTTGGATAAATTGAGTTAGTTTTCATGATCAAAACTGTTTCTATGGCCTCCATTTTGATTCTCATTTTTGACTCTCTCTCTCTCTCTCACACACACACACACACACACACACACGAGTTCCCTGCATGGCTTTCACACGCCCCCTGCGGTGCAGTCTTGTGCACGACACACAGTTGACCGCAGGAGGTGCTGTGTTGACTTTAACAGATAAACACATTTTCGACTTTGTTTACATTATTTTAAGAAGACAAAGGCTGTTGCCTGATGTTCTGGATTTTTTTTTTTTTAGTCTTGTAAAGTTGGCTACAGAATGTGCTTTTATATGACAGAGGGACCAGAGTGGTGCTGAGAGGATGTCTGATTTTATTATGTCATTGTCTTTATTGTCTGATAAAGTGTCCGCACCTAAAATGCACCTTTTATTCGGGGAGGATGGTTCCTGAACGTTCCTGAACCACAGCACCTTGATGATGGCGTCTGTGAAACTGAAACAGTGAGTTTTGTTACCCTTAATCATTGTAATATAAACCCTGCCCCCTGTTGTTGTTTTTTTCTGAAAATGATTTGGGACAGTAACCAAGGACTGGTGGAGTGCTATCATTTACCATATCAATCGGATCGATCGATATCGATCTCTCTCTCTCTCTCTCTCTCTCTCTCACACACACACACACACACACACACACACATTCTCTCACACACACACACACACACACACACACACACATTCTCTCACACACACACACACACACACACACACACTCTCTCTCTCTCTCTCTCTCTCTCTCTCTCTCACACACACACACACACACACACACGTCTGCAGTACCTCTTCTGTTCCTGTGTACCTCAGAATCCTGCCTTTAACTGGTGTTCCTCAGCGTGCAGTCTCAGTGATGAAACCTCACTGACGTTTTGTAATTAAGGGATTAAATAATTTTGCTGGATGGTGGAGAAGAAAAGGATGTGTACAGACGCAGTGAGACATGCTGAGGTTTAGGGATCTGCACGCGCAACAGGAGCGTGAAAGCTTTTTTGAAAACAGCGAGATGGATACGTGTCACGTTCTATATCGCCACATGACCTGTACAATATAGAATGTTCCATACATATAAACACAGAACTATAAATATATATAAATATACATACTGTACATTCTATAGAAGAGTTAATGAGATTTACTGATTGTTTGTCGTGCACTCACAGCATGAGTTGTAACCCAGAAGCTGCTTCCAGTCCAGCACAGCCATGTCTGTCCCCTCTACACCCCCCATCCCTCCCTGCCCTGCCCATACAGTGACCCTCTAATGCCCATGTCCCATCACACCATTCAGTCTGTGTTGAGAGTGCCAATAACTTTGTGAATCCCTAACTGTGACCCGATATTATCAAAGTATAATTGCACATTAACTACTGTAAAGAGAAAACCAAGAGAAATTGAAACATCTGAATATCTTAATAAAAAAAGTTTGTAACAAACACGTGTTTCAGTTTTTCTTTTATCTTTGTTTATATTAGAGATCAAACAAAAACTCTCACAAGGGAATAAGTAAAAGATTCAGAATTTGTCCCAGATTTATTCAAGCTCTGTTCACAAACTATTTAAACTGGTTTATATTCAATATTAACTGGTCAAACTGTTATGAAATTAAAAACAAACTGGTCTCTAGGCTAGTCTGAAACGGACGTCTCCTAAGACCCCACTGCTTAGGCTGCTGCCCCGTTACCCGACCCCAGTACAAGCGGAAGATGACAAACTGGTCTGAACTGGTATTAAATGAAATACAAACTGGTCTGAACTTGTACTAAATTAAACTCATGGTGCTGAAACAGTGGATTTGAAATAATAATGCCGTTGTTAAAACATAAAGCTGATTCTTTCAGAGTTTTATGAGCCGAGACGAGTTCTTTCTCTCTTCATGCTACAACCCAGAGTGATAAGAAGAAATGTCATGCAAGCTCCACCCATTGCTGTTTTAGGTTCTCACTGGTAAAAAGAAATGCATCACTCCACAAACCCTCCTGAAAACAGGTGCACGATATAGTCGCCTTGTAGTGACACCTGGGGCTTTGTCCCTGTTGTACTGTCTGCTGCACTCAATTCCTGGTTTCTTCAGATTCACATTTTTAAAATAAAAAATATACATGTTTATATTCAGCAGTATTAGTATGTGCAGTTAAAATTATTTTAATTAATGTATGATGTCTTCAGGATGTTTGATGCATTTTCTCCAGTATTAATGATTCATCCGTTACTTTCTTTCAACTTTGAATTTTCAGTGAGTTGAACAACTTCCTTCCAGTGATGTCACTCCCTCCAAGTACTTTATCTTCATAAATGTAAAATGGGCTGCAGTCAGAGCGTCCTGTGTGTGTGTGTGTGTGTGTGTGTGTGTGTGTGTGTGTGTGAAAACTGTTCTGTACACTACAACATGCTATTATCTTCTGCATATGTTCGGTGAAGTCATGCTTAAACAATGACCAACTTGGAGGACATCAAGGACAAGTTCTCATTTCAGCAGTACCACAGCCTGAGAAGCTTTTCGTTCTTGGGGACCTCAATGCCAGAGTGGGGACAGATCACCAAACCTGGGAAGGGATCATTGGAAGACACGGCACTGGCAAGTGCAACAGCACCAACCTTCTGCTCCCCAAGTTGTGTGCCACCCATGACCTCGCCCTCACCAACACACTGTTCCACCTCCCACCCATAACAAGACATCTTGGATGCATTCATGCTTCAGGTATTGGCCATATGTGGTGCCGACTGCTGGACCAATCATCAACTCATAGTGTCATGCTGCCCATGAGAACACTCCAAGGCCAGAAGACTGCAGAGGCTGAATGTCTCCAGGCTGATGATCAGCAACATTGCACAATAATTCGCCAGGGACCGCGACGACAGATTACAAGACACCCCAGAATGATCCAGATAGCACCGAGAAACTGGGCAGCATTCAGAGATGTGGTGGACTCCAATGCCTTTGAACACCTTGGACCAGCAACTTGCAAGCACCAGGTTTGGTTTGATGAGAACGAGAAGGAGAAACGGGCACTCCTGTCAGAGAAATACCAGCTGTTCAGAGCACACCAGAACAACCCCTCCTCGGAGCGAAGAAAGACACCTTTGCCAGTGTAAAAAGCAAGGTACAAAAGAAATGCCATTATATGCAAGACTTGTACAGCAAAAAAGCGGACGAAATACAGGGCTATGCGGACTCTATGATGCCTTGAAGACTGCACGGACCTTAGTCCGCTGGCTCCTCCCCCGTCCTCACTGCAGACGACGAGACGCTGCCCGAGAAGAAGCAGATTCTGGAAAAGGCAGCTGAACACTTCACCCAGGTCCTGAACCACCCTTCCATGATCAACGACAAGGCCATCGCCCGCCAACCACAAATGGAGACCAACAGGGACCTTGACGATTTCCCCACGGAAGAAGTCAGAAAGGCCATCAACCAACTTTCCTCTGGCAAAGCACCAAGATCAGATGCATTCCCTGTGAAGGTATACAAAGCAGGAGGACTAGCCTTAATGCAGAAACTGACAGAGCTCTTCCAGTCCATGTGGAGTGAAGGGAAAGTCCCACAACAGCTGAAAGATGCCACCATGGTACACATCTACAAAAGAAAAGGTAACAGCCAGTCCTGCAACAATCATCGAGGGATCTCTCTCCTGTCCACAGCCAGGAAGATCCTGGCCTGTGTCCTGCTCAACCATCTCCTCCAGCATCTTGAGCAGGGTTTCCTCCCAGAAATTCAGTGTGGCTTTCATGCCGAACGTGGAACAGTCGACATGTTTGCTGAATACCAACTCCAAGAAAAATGCAAAGAGCAGCACAGCAACCTCTTCATGGCATTTTTCAATCTGACAAAGGCTTTGGACAGGGTCAGCAGGGATGGCTTATGGAAGATAATGGAGAAGTTTGGCTGCCCAAGCAAGTTCATCCTGATCGTCCGGCAGTTCCATGACTACTTCTTCTTTTCCTTTTGGCTGCTCCCTTCAAGGGTCACCACAGCGAATCATCTGTCTCCATTTCACCCTATCCTCTGCATCTTCTTCTCTCACACCAACTACCTTCATGTCTTCCTTCACCACATCCATAAATCTTCTCTTTAGTCTTCCCCTATGCCTTTTGCCTGGCAGTTCCAACCTCAGTATCCTACTACCAATATATTCACTATCCCTCCTCTGTACATGTTCAAACCATCTCAATCTAGCCTCTCTGACTTTGTCTCCAAAACATCTCACATGGCTGTCCCTCTGATGTGCTCATTCCTGATCCTATCCATCCTCATGACTCCCAAAGAGAACCAACATTTTCATCTCTGCTACCTCCAGCTCTGCCTCCTGTCTTTTACTCAGCGCCACTGTTTCTAAACCATAGAACATCGCTGGCCTCAACACCGTTTTGTGTACTTTTCCTTTCATTGTTGCTGATACCCTCCTATCACACATCACCACCTTCTTTATCTCTGCTCCCTGTAACCTCACTGTTCCTCTTGGGTCCTTCTCATTCACACCCACATGTATTCTGTCTTACTGAGGCGAACCTTCATTCCTATCCTTTCCAGGGCATACCTCCATCTCTGGATTTTCCTGCACTTGTTCTCTGCTCTCACTACAGATCACAATGTCATCTACAAACATTATAGTCCATGGAGATTCTTGTCTAACCTCGTCTGTCAGCCTGTCCATCACAATAGAAAACAAGAAGGGGCTCAGAGCCACCTCCACCTTGAACTCTTCGGTCACGCTGACAGCACACCTCACCACTGTCTTACATCTCTCATACATGTCCTGCACCACTCTAACATACTTCTCTGCCACTCCAGACTTCCTCATGCAATACCACAGTTCCTCTCTCGGCACCCTGTCATATGCTTTCTCCAGATCCACAAAGGCACAATGCAGCTCCTGACCTTCTCTGTACTTCTCTATTAACATCCTCAAAGCAAACACTGCATCTGTGGTGCTCTTTCTTGGCATGAAACCAAACTGTTGTGCACAAATGCTGACCTCTGCCCTTAGTCTCACTTCCACTATTCTTTCCCATAATTTCATCGTATGGCTCATCAACTTTATCCCTCTGTAGTTGCCACAACTCTGCATGTCTCCCTTGTTGAATGTTCTTGTCAGAAAATCTACTGCTACTTCTCCTAGACACTTCCATACCTCCACTGGTATGTCATCAGGATCAACTGCCTTTCCACTCTTTCTCCTCTTCAATGCCCTCCTCACTTCACCCTTACTAATCTTCCTGGTCCTCAACAATCACCTCTTCTACTCTTTTTTTCTCTCTCATTTTCCTTATACATCAGCTCTTCAAAGTACTCTTTCCATCTTCCCAGCACACTTCTGTCATCAGTCAATACATTTCCCACTCTGTTCTTAATCACTCTAACTTGCTGCACGTCCTTCCCATCTCTATTTATCTGCTGTGCCAACCTGTATAAATTATTTTCTCCCTCCTGAACATCCAACCTAGCATACAAGTCATCATACGGACGGCACAGTGGCGTAGTGGTTAGCACGTCCGCCTCACAGCAAGAAGGCCCGGGTTCGATTCCCGGCCTGGGCGTTTCTGTGTGGAGTTTGCATGTTCTCCCCGTGCTTGTGTGGGTTTCCTCCGGGTGCTCCGGTTTCCTCCCACAATCCAAAGACATGCACTGTAGGTTAATTGGCCGTTCTAAATTAGGGACTACAGATGGAAACTAGCTATTAAGCTATAATCTGGTACAGTACATCTCTGTCTCTATGAGCTTAATGTTCCTGTACATTGTCCCTTAAATAAAAAAAAAAAAAAAAACGCCCTCTGTTTGGCCTTTGACACTGCTACCTTTGCTTTAAGCTACGTTTCCCAGTACTCCTGTTTACTCTCTTCGGTCCTCTAAATGTCCCACTTCTTAGCTAACCTCTTCTTTTGTACACACTCCTGCACTTCCTCATTCCACCACCAAGTCTCTTTCTATATTTTCCTTCCAGAGGACACATCAAGTACTCTCCTACCTGTCTCCCTGATCATGTTGCCTGTAGTTGTCCAGTCATCTGGAAGCACTTCCTGACCACCCAAACCCTTTTTCAACTCCTCCTTGAAGACAACACGACACTTTTCCTTTTTTAGCTTCCACCACTTTGCCTTTTTCATCTTCCTTACCATCAGTGTCATCCTGGACACCACCATCCTATGCTGTCTGTCAACACTCTCACCCACTACTACTTTGCAGTGACTGACTTCCTTCAAATCACATCGTCTACACAAGATGTAGCTTACCGGTGTGCTCCTACCTCCGCTTTTATAAGTCACCCTATGCTCCTGTCTCTTCTGGAAGAAAGTATTCACCACAGCCATTTCCATCTTTTTCACAAAAATCAATCAACATCTGTCCTTCTGTGTTCCTGTCCTGGATACCAAACCTCTGGATCGTCCCCTCTGTTGCCTGCACCAATATGTCCATTGAAGTCTGCCCCAATGACCACTCTTTTTAATCTTTGGGGGTACTCTGCATCACTTCATCTAACTCACTCCAAAATATCTCCTTCTAGGTCACATCCTGCCTGTAGGGCATAAGCACTAACAACATTGAACATCATGCCTGCAATTTCTAACTCGAGACTCATCACTCTGTCTGACACTCTTTTCAGTTCTAGAACATTCCTGACAAACCCCTGCTTCAAGATGACTCCGACTCTGTTTCTCTTCCCATCCACACCATGATAAAACAGCTTAAACCCTGCTCCTAAGTTTCTAGCCTTGCAACCTTTCCACCTGGTCTCCTGAACACACAATATGTCCACCTTCCTCCTCTGCATCATGTCAGCCAGCTCTCGATCTTTTCTTTGCATAGTTCCAACATTCAAAGTCCCTACTTTCAGTCCTGGACTCATGATTTTCCTCTTCTCTCTCTGCCTACGCCCACGCCTCCTGCCTCTCCTTCTTTGACCAACAGTAGTCCAATTTCCATCAGCACCCTGTTGGTTAACAGCACTGATGGCAGTTGTTAACCTGGGCCTCGAATGATCCAGTATGGAGGTAATATTTGTGATATTGCAATTTTTTGCAATTGTGATAATGCAAGATTTGCATGGTAAAGTTTGGCATTGGTTTTATGTCAGATGCCCTTCCTGACACAACCCTCTGCATTTTTTCTGGGCTTGGGACCGGCATAAGGGGGAGAGACACTGGTTAGTGCCCCCCCCCCCCCCCCGGCTGCATTAATCATAACATGGCATACATCATATAACGTAATAAAATGTAATATTATATCATCCTTATACTTACTGATCGAGATTTATTGTAATTTTTGTTTATCAATGTTCAGTCAGTGAGTCTCTCTCTGTCTCTCTCTCGCTCTCTCTCTCTGACACACACACACACACACACACACACTCACTCAGAGCCCTTTTCTCTGCAAAAGGCGCCATTAAATCCATTGTGATGTGCTACAGGCTGCAAGCGGAAACAGCTGCATCCTCACCCTAAAAGGTTAGAGGAAGCGCCACGCGCTGTTTCCATTGCCATATAAGGATATCAATAGTGACGCAATTTGTACGCTAAATATGGCCACAGGAAGTAGAGCCCGCCTTCACGCGCAGGGCTTTCCATTGAAATAGTGCCAGAGTCGGAAGTCTATATACGGGCATACCATCACAGCAGGAAAAACAAAACAAAAGCATTTCAAACCTTCAGGTAATCACATTGCATTTTCATCTAATACATTAGATTTATTCCGTTGTATAAACACATTTTAAAATTGTATTTTTTTAACATTTTGTAATGTAGTTATAAGTTTGATAAAATTCTGTAGTCAATTAAATTTTAATTTAATTTATTCCCATAAGACTTTGAGTTGAATAGAAGCTGTAAGAAATTGAAGAAAAACATTTAATATCTGTTCAGACCTATAGGAACATTATAATATTAATCACAAACAGTATATTGTGTATTTTATTTTATTGTAACTTATTGTGTTTCAATTTAAGAAGGTCTTGCATTTTTTTCGCAAGTACCATTACGTATTACATGAAGTTAATAAACTTAAAGTCTATCTGTAATAGTTGAGAAAAAGACAATTGTGTTTTACGATCAAAACATTATTATTATGATGATTATTATTATTATTATTAGTGGTAATAGTAGTAGTAGTGGTTCATTATTATTATTATTATTAGTGGTACAGTAGTGCAATAGTACAGTCGAAGTTAAAAGCTTGTTTGGGACGATTATCTTTGCAGGAAGTGAAAAAATAGGTGGAGCTACTGCAACGACATTGCTGACGTCACAAAAGTACATAAAGTCAGCCGTGCGCGTTCCTTGTGATCGGTGTTTGTTTCACCCGAGCGAAGCTCATGGAAGTCTCCGAGCCCAATCCGACCAGTGTTTCGGAACGCAGCTCGAGTGAGCGGACTGGACTCCTGGAGGTGTGCAGCGAAGCGAAGCGGGTCATGGCCCAGGCTCTGAGGAAACTCTCCAGCTGCCGGAACCAGCGCGGGGGGATCCCGCTCCGCCGCAGCCTGCTGCTCACGCTGGTGATCAGAGCCGCTCGGGACGCTTACTGTTCCGCCAGGGTACCGGCTCCGAGCCACGGCCCGGACACCGGCGGACAGGGGGACGGCCCCGTCCCCGCCGCACGCCTCACACAGCCACCGGGGCTCATGGACACCACCGAGGCGCCCGAAGCTCCTTGTGCGCTCCAGAGCGGTGACGGGACACTGAAGCGCTCGAGCACCGCCGATAAAGAGAACCGCGGCAGCACCGGCCGTCCGACACCGTCACGGAAACGGAGCGGGAAAAGCGGCGCTCAGCCCGAATCCATTCCGTGCAAAAAGCCCAGACTGGACCCCGCGGAGCCCCGGCGGCTTCTCCACGAATCAACAGCCCGGCGGAACTGCGGCCGGAACACGGAGCCTGTGCCAGCCACACACATCCCCAGAACTATTGTAACATGCTGACGGGACACGGACCGAGACCGGGGCGCGCAGGTCTGGCTGTAAAATCTCGGCCATTCTCTGGGATTTCTGGCATAAACTCGAACTCTCGTGCGAGTCATAGGTGGCAGTTGATGACGTCAAGAAGTAACGCGCGATTCATCACTCACGCGCGTTCCGAAACTGTGACTGACACAGGAGTCACGTGTCATCAGTAACCAGACCGCGGAATTTCCTGGAACGTGTGTGTGTGTGTGTGTGTGTGTGCGTGTGTGTGTACACCTTTTGTTAAGGTGAGGTTTTTATTTTTTTATAAATGTTTTATTTATTGTATATAAAGTTTGTGTAATCGGTTCACTGTTGTGTCTGAAGTGACCGAAGTGGAAATGTGAAGCTGCTAAACCTGATCAGTGTCCATCACTACCTCACTTTTATAAGCTAATAAAAGATCAACCAACTGTTGTGTGAACTTTTTAATATTTTACAGTTTAGTGTTGAGGCTTGAACTTCAGCATCAAACCGGACAAAACACTGGAATTAAATGCAATTAATGTGAATAATTAGCGCAGTGCTGGCCTGGTGGTGAAAAAAAAAAAACAGCTCGATCGCTGATCCGAAGGTTGGGGTTCGAGTCCCACTCGCCACAAAATTGCCCCCCCCCCAACTGGGTTATCAAAGGCCAGCCGTGTCTCTCACTTTCTATGGTCACAGGTTGATGTAAAAGAAACTTTGCTGACTTTCGAAAACAGGAGCTGCACAGCTGTCAGTGTGTTTCTGCCCCTTAATAAAGGGGTGTGTCAGGAAGGGCATCCATGAAGACGGAGGCAGATGATTCGCTGTGGTGACCCCTGAAAGCGAACAGCCGAAAGGAATAGAAGAATTATTGACGTGAATAATAAATGTGATGTGACCGTGTCCTGCCGAGGGATGTCAATAATGGCCACATTAGGCCTCAGAACCACTCTGCAAATCTACCACACGTGTTCATGACTGTTAGCTTTAGATCACGTGACAGGAAGACTTGGCGCAAACATCATCGTTCACTGTCCTAGACAGACAGTCGCTGAACACCAGATTCCTCCTGGAAGAAGGCCTCACCGTGTTTCTGGCGGTATTATTGTTAAAAAAAAAAAAGTGGCTAGAGCTGAGCTCATAAACTGTTGGGGATCAATGTTTTGAGATGTTTCTGTTCATCACATAATAAACATTTGCACTGATATACAGGTCCTTCTCAAAAATTAGCATATTGTGATTATTTTCTGTAATGTACTGATAAAAATTAAATTTTCATATATTTTAGATTCATTGCACACCAACTGAAATATTTCAGGTCTTTTATTGTTTTAATTCTGAAGATTTTGGCATACAGCTCATGAAAACCCAAAATTCCTATCTAAAAAAATTAGCATATCATGTTGAGGTAGTCTAAACGAGCTATTAACCTAATCATCTGAATCAACCAATTAACTCTAAACACCTGCAAAAGATTCCTGAGGCTTTTAAAAACTCCCAGCCTGGTTCATTACTCAAAACCACAATCATGGGTAAGACTGCCGACCTGACTGCTGTCCAGAAGGCCATCATTGACACCCTCAAGCAAGAGGGTAAGACACAGAAAGAAATCTCTGAGCGAATAGGCTGTTCCCAGAGTGCTGTATCAAGGGACCACAGTGGGACGTCTGTGGGAAGGAAAAAGTGTGGCAGAAAACGCTGCACAACCAGAAGAGGTGACCGGACCCTGAGGTAGATTGTGGAGAAGGGACGATTCTAGACCTTGGGGGACCTGTGGAAGCAGTGGACTGGGCTACAGGTGCCGCATTCCCCAGGTCAAGCCACTTTTGAACCAGAAACAGCGGCAGAAGCGGCTGACCTGGGCTACAGAGAAGCAGCACTGGACCGTTGCTCAGTGGTCCAAACTAGTTTTTTCGGATGAAAGCAAATTTTGCATGTCATTCGGAAATCGCGGTGCCAGAGTCTGGAGGAAGACTGGGGACAAGGAAATGCCAAAATGCCTGAAGTCCAGTGTCAAGTACCCACAGTCAGTGATGGTGTGGGGTGCCATGTCAGCTGCTGGTGTTGGTCCACTGTGTTTTATCAAGGGCGGGGTCAATGCAGCTAGCTATCAGGAGATTTTGGAGCACTTCATGCTTCCATCTGCTGAAAAGCTTTATGGAGATGAAGATTTCATTTTTCAGCACGACCTGGCACCTGCTCACAGTGCCAAAACCACTGCTAAATGGTTTACTGACCATGGTATTACTGGGCTCAATTGGCCTGCCATGTCTCCTGACCTGAAGCCCATAGAGAATCTGTGGGATATTGTGAAGAGAAAGTTGAGAGACACCAGACCCAACACTGTGGATGAGCTTAAGGCCGCTATCGAAGCATCCTGGGCCTCCGTAACACCTCAGCAGTGCCACAGGCTGATTGGCTCCATGCCACGCTATGTCAAAATGATCAATATTAAAACAATAAAATGCTTGAACTACTTCAGTTGTGTGTAATGAATCTAAAATACATGCAAGTTTAATGTTTATCAGTACATTACAGAAAATAACGAACTTTATCACAATATGCTAATATTTTGAGACGGACCAGTATAATTAGAAGGGATGGGCACCAGCTTCCCTGCAACACCCCAAAGAAGCCGCTTGGACAAGGAATAAATGTTTTAATGCTAGTCGTGTTTGAAACTGATATGTTTGTGTAGCTAATGAAATATTTTGGCAGAAAGTTGTGTTCCACCAGCTATACATAAAAATATATCCAATTGATGGAACACTCCTCCCCCTTCATTTATCACTAAAACTATTGATTGTCAGCTGTAAACTAGCACATTAGTTCCTTCTGGATTTGCTCTCTGGTGTTGTCACTTCTGAGAAGAAAGGTGAAAGTTCAGATGGAGGGATGCCAGCAGGCCTTGGTTCTCCAATCAAACATCCCACTGGGACCACGAATCGGAAACCTTGTATGTACCATAATTGTGATGTAATGAACTCAGCATGAGCTGTACGACTGGAAAAGGGGAGGTGGTCCATCCAGTAATATTGCCTGGCTTCTGCACATGCGTCGTTCGCAATGACGTCAAATTAATTAACACGTCACTGGTCGTTGGAGTAGGCTCT
Organism: Plotosus lineatus; assembly: GCA_024760905.1. NCBI lineage: Eukaryota > Metazoa > Chordata > Actinopteri > Siluriformes > Plotosidae > Plotosus > Plotosus lineatus. Next base: position 1,212,295 of record CM045740.1, read on the forward strand.
CCAGTCCGCTAGGTGGTGCTCACACTCTCAGTGGGCCGAGTCAGGGAAGAAGAGATTTTGTGTAACGCGAGGTTTTTTTTTTAGATGTTAAGGATTTTTTTTCTTTTAGTTTGATGATAAGTTTTATTTTTGTTCCACAAGGACTGCGGACGAAACCGACTTTCACCTAATTTATAAATACCACACGTTAGCTCACCGAGCCCCGCATTGTGAGCAGAACCTCAAACTGAAGCTAAAACGAAAGGTAGCAACAGCGTCTGTGATTCTTGATAAATTTAAGGGCGAAGGCGTTGCGTTTCTGGGAGAATAAAATATCTGAAATAATTTCCCATCTTCGTAAGAAATGATCAGACATATAAAACGGTAAAATGCTTCGATAGGTTCCAGCTCCACAGTGAGATGTTGAGTTATTGTACGAAAGGTAGTCGAGCTTGAGCGGATCAACGGGAAATGATGAAAGCAACCCGTTGAAACAGGAGAGCAGCGGTGGACTGAGACCGTCCAGTCAGTGGGACTTGTTTGTTTCAGACTCGCAGCACGTGCTGGACTGAATTCATCTAGTGGCACATCATCAGCATCCCACAAGCCTTCACATAGAACTAGATGAAACGATAGGTGAATGCTATTGACCTTTGCATTTCGGTCGAAAGCTATTGGTTTAAACTGCTGAAACCAACACAAATATTTGATTTTATGAAAAAGGCAAAGCGGTGTGCAAACACATTGGGTTCCACTGTGTGGATCACCATGGAGAAATGATAGGATGCACTCGGCCCACAGCCCTGCAGTATGACGTAACGCGCGGAAACCACAGTAACAGTCCGACTCAATGGGACAAAGTTAATGGGCAGTCGTGATGATCTGCTTCGTGTTGGGTTTCTCAGTGATTTGTTTGAACGCTACTGCTGGTGTGTAATGTGATTGTTTCCTCATTGACAGCAGTGGAACCGGACCTGAGAATCAGATTGTGAGGGTCAGGTTGAAGTCATGGCATCACTGGTAATATCAACGTTTGAATAAACATTACTTTTCATTCAGTAATAAAATTGAAGCCGGTCTCTATTAAAATGTACATGAGTTCTTATTTAAACATTAGTTCGAACACATTGGTTTCTTGAATATTTTGTGCCGCAGGCGAACAGTGGCTCCTCGACTGAGTATGTTGTCCGAGTACCAAAGTGAGTTCCTGATCAGAAGCCTGAGAACTGCACAAAGCATCACAACATTTCAACCTGAGAAACTATAAATAACACCTACCGTTCTGTTCAGCCCCTCACCTGTGAGTGCAGGTGTGATTGTGATCTTGTGCGCGCGCGTGTGTGTGTGTGTGTGTCTTGTAGGAACACAAGTAAAAGGTACAGCATCATGGCTTTTAACGCTGGAGATAAAGTGAACTTTTCCACCTGGACTCAGGTGAGTCTCCGAGCCTCATCTCGTTCCGAGATGCTGTGCTGGGACTTGGTTCATACTTCATTAAAAAGTATAGACAGCTGTGTGTGTTGAACAATTCTATGAGAGAAAACTGCAGCACCCCCCACCTTTTTTTCTTTCTTCCCCTCCACCTCATTCCTCTTCTCCTTTATTTTCTTACTCTACCAAATCTCCTCTTCTACACCACCTCTGTCTCAATATCCTCCTCTCTGCATCTTCTCCCTTTCTTTCTCGCCACATCTTTTCCTCCTCTCTTTCTGTGTTTTTAGGCTCGAATGGAGCGGGATCTGAGTAATAGACGGATGTATGGGGAGGAGGAGATGCCAGAGGGAGCTGCTGGCAGTGAGTTTGGTAAAAAACAGCGAGAGGAGGCCCGCAGGAAGAAGTTTGGAATTGTAACGCGCGAGTTTAAAGCGGAGGATCAGCCATGGATCCTGAAAGTGAATGGGAAAGCAGGGAGAAGGTGTGGCTTTATGCTCAGTATAATCACAGCAATAATTAAAGGCTTTCTCTCTCTCAAACACACACATTGAAAGGCTGTATGGTGAGTTCCAGTGTATTGTGGCTGTACTCACTGTTTTCAGGTTTAAGGGGCAGAAGAAAGGAGGGGTGACAGAGAATGCGTCATACTACATCTTCACTCAGTGTGCTGATGGAGCGTTTGAGGCATTTCCAGTTCATGCCTGGTACAACTTCACCCCGGTGGCCAAACACCGCACGCTCACCGCTGAGGAGGCTGAAGAGGAGTGGGGCAGGTATTTAACCCACATGAGGGGTATCATTGTCATTTTTTGTGTGACAGGAAATCTGGAAAACATCTGATTGCAATGATGAGGAACGAGTGGATCAGAGTCTCTAATTCCTGACAGAAGTGATTTACTGAAAGCTATTAAATAAAAAGCTCAGTAATCGGTCACAGTTTAAAGATGAAACCGAGCAGATCGTAAAAGGGCCACTGAGATGAAAGGATCAAATATTTGCCAATTTTAAAACCCTTTCAGGTGATTTGTTATATTCAGAGTGCGATGAACTGTTACTGAGATCTAGCTTCCTATAGTTTGGGTTTTTTAAATCTAAACCATGAAACAAATAAACACATTTCAGAAGAGCCACTGCTGATTATTTCCTCGTGAACAAGTTGGTGTAGTTTCTATTTCTGTAGATGGTTGGACTCCAAATCTGTTGGTTTTTCACCATAAAGCTCCACAGAATCTCACTGAATAGATTCTCATCAAAATTCCACAAGCCACATCTGTAGGGGTGAATCTTCATGTTTCACTGCGAAAGGCAGAAGAACAACAGATCATCTGAAATTGAAACAAGATTTAAAATTCAAAGTGCTTTCAAATCACCAATGAATGTGAGATCTCACTGAAATCTTCAGGAACAAAATGTGTTGGTGTGTGTGTTGGGGCGTGTGTGTGTTGGGGCGTGTGTGTGTTGGGGCGTGTGTGTGTTGGGGCGTGTGTGTGTTGGGGCGTGTGTGTGTTGGGGCGTGTGTGTGTTGGGGCGTGTGTGTGTGTTGGGGCGTGTGTGTGTTAGGCGTGTGTGTGTTGGGGCGTGTGTGTGTGTTGGGCGTGTGTGTGTGTGTGTTGGGCGTGTGTGTGTGTGTGTGTTGGGCGTGTGTGTGTTGGGGCGTGTGTGTGTTGGGGCGTGTGTGTGTGTTAGGCGTGTGTGTGTGTTGGGGCGTGTGTGTGTTGGGGCGTGTGTGTGTGTTGGGGCGTGTGTGTGTGTTAGGGCGTGTGTGTGTGTTGGGGCGTGTGTGTGTGTTGGGGCGTGTGTGTGTTGGGGCGTGTGTGTGTTGGGCGTGTGTGTGTTGGGGCGTGTGTGTGTGTGTTGGGGCGTGTGTGTGTCGGGGCGTGTGTGTGTCGGGGCGTGTGTGTCGGGGCGTGTGTGTGTCGGGGTCTTGGTGTGCGTCAGGGTCTTGGTGTGTGCGCGTTGGGGTCTCGGTGTGTGTGTATGTTGGGGTCTCGGTGTGTGTGTGCAGGGGTCTTGGTGTGTGTGTTGGGGTCTTGGTGTGTGTTTGTGTGTGGGTGTGTGTGTGGGGGCCGTGGTGTGTGTGTGTGTGTGCAGGGGTCTTGGTGTGGGTGTGTGTTGGGGTCTTGGTGTGGGTGTGTGTTGGGGTCTTGGTGTGTGTGTGTTGGGGTCTTGGTGTGTGTGTGTGTGTGTTGGGGTCTTGGTGTGTGTGTGTGTTGGGGTCTTGGTGTGGGTGTGTGTTGGGGTCTCGGTGTGGGGTGTGTTGGGGTCTCGGTGTGGGTGTGTGTTGGGGTCTCGGTGTGGGGGTGTGTTGGGGTCCTGGCGTGGGGGTGTGTTGGGGTCCTGGCGTGGGGTGTGTTGGGGTCTTGGTGTGGGTGTGTGTGTCGGGTCTTGGTGTGGGTGTGTGTGTGTCGGGTCTTGGTGTGGGTGTGTGTGTCGGGGTCTTGGTGTGGGTGTGTGTGTCGGGGTCTCGGTGTGGGTGTGTGTGTCGGGGTCTCGGTGTGGGTGTGTGTGTCGGGGTCTCGGTGTGGGTGTGTGTGTCGGGGTCTCGGTGTGGGTGTGTGTGTCGGGGTCTCGGTGTGGGTGTGTGTGTCGGGTCTCGGTGTGGGTGTGTGTGTCGGGTCTCGGTGTGGGTGTGTGTCGGGGTCTCGGTGTGGGTGTGTGTGTCGGGTCTCGGTGTGGGTGTGTGTGTCGGGTCTCGGTGTGGGTGTGTGTGTCGGGTCTCGGTGTGGTGTGTGTGTCGGGGTCTCGGTGTGGTGTGTGTGTCGGGTCTCGGTGTGGGTGTGTGTGTCGGGTCTCGGTGTGTGTGTCGGGTCTCGTGGTGTGTGTCGGGGTCTCGGTGTGGGTGTGTGTGTCGGGTCTCGGTGTGGGTGTGTGTGTCGGGTCTCGGTGTGGGTGTGTGTGTCGGGGTCTCGGTGTGGGTGTGTGTGTCGGGTCTCGGTGTGTGTGTGTGTCGGGGTCTTGGTGTGCGTGTGTGTCGGGTCTTGGTGTGCGTGTGTGTCGGGGTCTTGGTGTGCGTGTGTGTCGGGGTCTTGGTGTGCGTATGTGTCGGGTCTTGGTGTGCGTATGTGTCGGGTCTTGGTGTGCGTGTGTGTCGGGTCTTGGTGTGTGTGTGTGTGTCGGGTCTCGGTGTGTGTGTGTGTCGGGGTCTTGGTGTGTGTGTGTGTGTCGGGGTCTTGGTGTGCGTATGTGTGTGTGTGTGTGTCGTCTTGTGTGTGTGTGTCGTGTGTGGGTCTTGTGTGTGTGTGTGTGTCGGGTCTTGTGTGTGTGTGTGTGTGGGTCTTGGGTGTGTGTGTGTGTGTGTGTGTGTGTTGGGGTCTTGTGTGTGTGTGTGTGTGTTGGGGTCTTGGTGTGTGTGTGTGTGTGTGTGTGTTGGGGTCTTGGTGTGTGTGTGTGTGTGTTGGGGTCTTGGTGTGTGTGTGTGTGTTGGGGTCTTGGTGTGTGTGTGTGTGTGTGTGTGTGTTGGGGTCTTGGTGTGTGTGTGTGTGTGTGTGTGTGTTGGGGTCTTGGTGTGTGTGTGTGTGTTGGGGTCTTGGTGTGTGTGTGTGTGTTGGGGTCTTGGTGTGTGTGTGTGTGTGTTGGGGTCTTGGTGTGTATGTGTGTGTTGGGGTCTTGGTGTGTATGTGTGTGTTGGGGTCTTGGTGTGTATGTGTGTGTTGGGGTCTTGGTGTGTATGTGTGTGTTGGGGTCTTGGTGTGTATGTGTGTGTTGGGGTCTTGGTGTGTGTGTGTGTGTTGGGGTCTTGGTGTGTGTGTGTGTGTTGGGGTCTTGGTGTGTGTGTGTGTGCAGGGTCTTGGTGTGTGTGTGTGTGCAGGGGTCTTGGTGTGTGTGTGTGTGCAGGGGTCTTGGTGTGTGTGTGTGTGCAGGGTCTTGGTGTGTGTGTGTGTGCAGGGGTCTTGGTGTGTGTGTGTGTGCAGGGGGTCTTGGTGTGTGTGTGTGTTGGGGTCTTGGTGTGTGTGTGTGTGGGGTCTTGGTGTGTGTGTGTGTGCAGGGTCTTGGTGTGTGTGTGTGTGTGTGTGCAGGGGTCTTGGTGTGTGTGTGTGTGTGTTGTGGTCTTGGTGTGGGTGTGTGTCGGGGTCTTGGTGTGTGTGTGTGTGTGTGTTGGGGTCTTGGTGTGTGTATGTGTGTGTGTGTGTGTCGGGGTCTTGGTGTGGGTGTGTGTGTCGGGGTCTTGGTGTGGGTGTGTGTGTCGGGTCTTGGTGTGAGTGTGTGTGTTGGGGTCTTGGTGTGTGTGTGTGTGTTGGGGTCTTGGTGTGTGTGTGTGTGTGTGCAGGGGTCTTGGTGTGTGTGTGTGTTGGGGTCTTGGTGTGTGTGTGTGTTGGGGTCTTGGTGTGTGTGTGTGTTGGGGTCTTGGTGTGTGTGTGTGTGCAGGGGTCTTGGTGTGTGTGTGTGTGCAGGGTCTTGGTGTGTGTGTGTGTGCAGGGTCTTGGTGTGTGTGTGTGTGCAGGGGTCTTGGTGTGTGTGTGTTGTGGTCTTGGTGTGGGTGTGTGTCGGGGTCTTGGTGTGTGTGTGTGTGTGTGTGTTGGGGTCTTGGTGTGTGTATGTGTGTGTGTGTGTGTTGGGGTCTTGGTGTGTGTGTGTGTGTGTGTGTCGGGGTCTTGGTGTGGGTGTGTGTGTCGGGTCTTGGTGTGGGTGTGTGTGTCGGGGTCTTGGTGTGGGTGTGTGTGTCGGGGTCTTGGTGTGGGTGTGTGTGTGTCGGGGTCTTGGTGTGGGTGTGTGTGTGTCGGGGTCTTGGTGTGGGTGTGTGTGTGTGTGTGTGTGTGTTGGGGTCTTGGTGTGTGTGTGTCGGGTCTTGGTGTGGGTGTGTCGGGGTCTTGGTGTGGGTGTGTGTATGTCGGGGTCTTGGTGTGGGTGTGGGTGTGTGTGTGTCGGGTCTTGGTGTGGGTGTGTCGGGGTCTTGGTGTGGGTGTGTCGGGGTCTTGGTGTGTGTGTCGGGGTCTTGGTGTGTGTGTGTGTCGGGGTCTTGGTGTGTGTGTGTCGGGGTCTTGGTGTGTGTGTGTCGGGGTCTTGGTGTGTGTGTGTCGGGGTCATGGTGTGTGCGTGTCGGGGTCTTGGTGTCGGTGTGTGTGTGTGTTGGGGTCTTGGTGTCGGTGTGTGTGTGTTGGGGTCTTGGTGTCGGTGTGTGTGTGTTGGGGTCTTGGTGTGTGTGTGTGTGTTGGGGTCTTGGTGTGTGTGTTTTCTTCTATGTTTGTGTTGGCCTCTTGGTGCGTCCAATACACACATTACGACTCCAGCAAACCTAGACCAACAACACACGTTTTGTTGGAGGTCTCTTGGTGTCTTGTGTGTGTGTGTGTGTGTGTGTGTGTGTGTGTGTGTGTGCTGGCTTGTTTGTGGATGTGTGGTGGACTCTTGAGGGGTGTGTATAGCGGTGTCTTGTAATGTGTGCGCTTGTGTTGATATATTTATGTGACATTTGTTTTATTGTTCAGGAGGAATAAAGTGGTGAATCACTTTAGTATCATGCTGCAGCGGCGACTGAAGGAGCAGGAACACGGTGAGGAAGAGGAGGAAGAAGGAGAAAAGGGAGTGAAGAAGAAGAAGAAAAAGAAGAAAGGGAGTCAGGGAGGAGACCTGCGTATTCATGATATCGAAGATGATCTTGAGTTGAGCAGTGATAACAGTGAGAGTAGTGCAGGAGAAGGTAAGGGAGAAAACCCATGTCTTTATCCTCTCTGTGCATTGAGTTTCCTTCGGTTTTGCTTGAGCTTCACTTTGAAACATTTGCAGATGGAGAAAGTCAGTCAAAGAATAAGAAGGAGAGCAACTCAAAGACTAAGGGGAAGAAGAAGAAGAAGAAAAAGGGCAGTGATGCTGAGGGACATGAGGACAGTGATGATGGAGACTTTGAAGGTCTGGAAGTGGACTACATGTCCGATGAGAGCAGGTAACATCAAGTACCCGAGTGCCGATATTTATATGCAATTTCTTTGTTGCATTTGTTTTATAAAATCCATCTGTTTTAGCTTCATAATTAATAACACATTTTTATTTTAAATATCATTGTTTTTTGCGGATGATGTTGTCCTTTTGGCTTCATCAAGTCGGGCCCTCCAGCTCTCATTGGAGCGATTCGCGGCTGAGTGCGAAGCAGATGAAGATCAGTACCTCCAAGTCCGAGGCCATGGTTCTCAGTAGGACAATGGTGGAATGCACCCTCCGGGTCGGGAATGAGGTCCTGCCCCAAGTGGAGGGGTTTAAGTATCTTGGGGTCTTGTTTACGAGTGAGGGAAGGATGGAGCGAGAGATCGACAGACTCTCAATTTACCAGTCGATCTACGTTCCAACCCTCACCTATGGTCACGAGCTTTGGGTAATGACCGAAAGAACAAGATCACGGATACAAGCGGCTGAAATGAGCTTTCTTCGCCGGGTGGCGGGGTTCTCCCTTAGAGATAGGGTGAGAAGCTCCGCCATCTGGGGAGAGCTCGGAGTAGATCCGCTGCTCCTCCGCATTGAGAGGGGCCAGTTGAGGTGGCTCGGGCATCTGGTCAGAATGCCCCCCGGACGCCTCCCTGGTGTGGTGTTTCGGGCATGTCCAACCGGGAAGAGACCCCGGGGTCGACCTAGAACACGCTGGAGGGACTGTCTCTCGGCTTGTCTGGGACCGCCTCGGAGAGTTGGAGGAAGTAGCTCGGGAGAGGGATGTCTGGACCTTTTTGCTAAGGTTGCTGCCCCCGCTACCCGACCCTGGACTAAGTGGAAGAAGATGATGATGGTGACGATCATTGTTTTTGTGCTCAATAACATCGGGGCAGCCATAGCCTAATGGATAAAGCAGGTTTTGGACTGAAACGTTGTTGGTCCAATTCCAGAATGGGCAGGAAAAATGTATGGCAATGGGGGATTTGGTTGCATCTTTCCTTCCTCCACCCTTTTGGCTGAAGTGCCCATCAGCAAGGCACCTTAACCCGACTGCTGTCCTGGTGCCCTTGTGTGTGTGTGTGTGTGTGTGTGTGTGTGTGGCCATTTTGGATGGGTTAAATGCAGAGGTAATAATTTCCCTTGCAGGATTAATGCATTATCGCAAAAAAAAAATCTACACTTACAAATCGACTAAATTCGCAATCTCGGCTCGTGCATGGCATCATGGGATCTCAACTACCAAATGTGGCAGAAGTGAACCTTGATGTGGATGAGAACTGCACTGATACATTTAATTTATGGAAAGTTCCCAACCTTCAAGCGCATTGTATACGTAGGGGTCTTCCCGGTTGTTCCCGCAAGTGTAAAGATGAACTTGTTGTGCTTGCATTTGCGGCGACGTTACAAAAGGAATCTAAACAAATCCAACATGACTTGCCAGCTTGTTGACATTTGAAGTGGATGAGGAAAGCGTGACAATTCCCGCCCCCTTGGGACTTGAAGACGGCTGGGAGACACAAAATGACGCCTTATCGCAGCGGCCCCCGTGGATGTACGCTGACGTAGTGGATTTTTTGCTAACGAAGGACCAGGCACCCCTATTAGCGCAACTTCTTAATGACTACAAAAAAGGTAAATACAAGTTTGACAGCTGTCACCGAGTGATCTGACAGCTCTTGTTTGTCTATTTTACAAATTAAACATAACAGTGATTTTCAAGATCTAAGTCTATGGTATTTAATGATTACGGTATCGCCGATTTTATGATAATTTACCAGGTAAATAAAAGGTAATGTAGTCTATCGGGTCTATGAATTCGAATAAAGAACACTTTATAATAAACTTACTGCTTTAATCCAATGTTTGCGTCCCTCCGGATCCTTCAGCTCGGTAGGGAAGGTAAATAATGTGAACGGCGGTGGAAATGTACACGCTTAGTCCCAAATTTGCAGGCATATACAGTATACTGCAAATTTCCTTTTTCCAATGCTCGAGATAAATGCCGTTCCCACAGTTCACTACGGCACAATGCACACCTGGCGTATCGATACATGTAATTTAAGGCTTAAGGCAGGCTTTAAGCAGAAGTTGCTCGGATGTGTTTACATACAAAAGCAAGTGGCTACAATGGCTAGACATTGGTTTACATACAAAAGCAAATGGCAAGTGTGGTAGCAGTGACGCTTTGATCAGATGTTGGGTCACGTTCCCCGCACATGCACAGTCGTAATGCGAATTTAGTCTATTAATGTCACACCTTTATTATATTTTAGTGGGGCCGGTGGCGTAGTGGTTAGGGTGCTGGGCTCAAGATAGGGAGGTTGTGTGTTCGAATGCCAGTTAGACCCCCACTGTGGTAAGACCCTTGTAAAAAGCCTCTTTTCACCGAGCAGTATAAATGAGTACCAGTAAAATATACTGGGAAGGTAACCTGCAATGGACTACCGTCCCATCCAGGAGGAGTTGAACTTTTGATCGCTTCATGCTATGGAAATCGGAAATAAGCACCAACCTGATGAGCCACTTGGCTCGGGTGTAAAAGCCCAAGAGCCTTTACCTTTTTTGTTATATTTTTTATATTTGAGGACACTTTTTTTGGAATATTTTACTTTTTTTTTTTCGTACTTTTATCATCATGAATGTCACTGTTATATCGTAATTTAAGTCGCACTTATCTTATTTGTGAGCCACTTCACCTGTAGGCTGTTGTGGCCAAAAATGAAAAATGAGCTTTTTACACATTCGGATCGAGTAGGCCAAAAGCTGCAAAATGCAGCAAAAATTTTGTCAATAGCTTGAAAACTGAGCGAGAGTTATGCCATTTCTTGTGTCAGCATTCAATTAAAAATTTCAAAAGACGTTTCAGAGAAAAATGAGCACAAAGATTGCACTTCTTCCAACATCATTAGTCCTTAGCAACCAAACATTTTTATGCACTTCAGCCATACTTTTAGAAAACATTCAAAGAACCAACTTTTAGAAAACATGTCGAGGAAGAGTTTTAGGAAGAGATAAGAGAAATCATCCTCATTTTAATCTGACACGCCCTTTTTGAACCGATCAGTCACTGTGGGAACCCCCCAAAATGAACAAAAAAATGACTTTTTTTTTATTTATTTCTGTTTATTCCAATAAGATCAGTATGTATCTTTTTGACCATTATATAAAGGTTCAAATGCCTTCAAATGATACTGATTGAAAAAAAAACCAGCCAGGTTCAAACAATCACATTGAAATTAAGAAAAATATACATAACTATATAACAAAACTATCTGATCTCTTTAGACAAGTAAGCAACAACTCTGCCCTCAACATCATCATCATCATCTATATCCTTCTCAACAGATAAAATCACGTCTCATTCCAAACACAACAAAACTGACTCATCACACTTTGATGAACAGATTCTTCATCTTCTTCTTCTTCTTCTTTTACTTTCGGCTGCTCCCTTCAGGGGTCGCCACAGCAAATCATCCGCCTCCACCTCACCCTGTCCTCCGCATCTTCTTTTCTGACTCCAACGACCTTCATGTCTTCCTTCACCACATCCAAAAATCTCTTCTTTGGTCTTCCTCGAGGCCTTCTGCCTGGTAGTTCCAACCTCAGCATCCTACTGCCAATATACTCACTATCCCTCCTCTGTACATGTCCAAACCATCTCAATCTAGCCTCTCTGACTTTGTCTCCAAAACATCTTACGTGGGCTGTCCCTCTGATATACTCATTTCTGATCCTATCCATCCTCGTTACTCCCAGAGAGAACCTCAAAATTTTCATCTCCGCTACCTCCAGCTCTGCCTGCTGCCTTTTCCTCAGCGCCACTGTTTCTAATCCATACAACATCGCTGGCCTCACCACCGTCTTGTACACTTTTCCCTTCATTCTTGCTGACACTCTCCTATCGCACATCACACCGGACACTTTTCTCCAACCATTCCAGCCTGCCTGCACATGTTTCTTCACCTCTTTTCCACACTCTCCATTGCTCTGGATTGTTGAGCCTAAGTACTTAAAATCCTCCACCTTCGTTATCTCTGCTCCCTGTAACGTCACCGTTCCTCCTAGGTCCTTCTCATTCACACACACATGTATTCTGATTTTCTGAGGCTAACCTTCATTCCTCTCCTTTCCAGGGCATACCTCCACCTCTCTAGATTTTCCTGCACTTGTTCTCTGCTCTCACTATAGATCACAATGTCATCTGCAAACATCATAGTCCATGGAGATTCTTGTCTCACCTCATCTGTCAGCCTGTCCATCACTATAGCAAACAAGAAGGGGCTCAGAGCTGACCCTTGATGCAGTCCCACCTCCACCTTGAATTCGTCGGTCACACCGACAGCACACCTCACCACTGTCTTACATCTCTCATACATGTCCTGCACCACTCTAACATACTTCTCTGCCACTCCAGACTTCCTCATGCAATACCACAGTTCTTCTCTTGGCACCCTGTCATATGCTTTTTCCAGATCCACAAAGGCACAATGTAGCTCCCTCTGACCTTCTCTGTACTTCTCTATTAACATCCTCAAAGCAAACATTGCATCTGTAGTGCTCTTTCTTGGCATGAAACCAAACTGTTGTTCACAAATGCTGACCTCTGCCCTTAGTCTAGCTTCCACTATTCTTTCCCATAACTTCATCGTATGGCTCATCAACTTTATCCCTCTGTAGTTGCTGCAACTCTGCACGTCTCCCTTGTTCTTAAAAATGGGCACCAGCACACTTCTCCTCCACTCCTCCGGCATCTGCTCACTCTCTAGTACCTTGTTGAATGTTCTTGTCAGAAAATCTACTGCTACCTCTCCTAGACACTTCCATACCTCCACAGGTATATCATCAGGACCAACTGCCTTTCCATTTTTCATCCTCTTCAATGCCCTTCTCACTTCACCCTTGCTGATCTTTGCTACATCCTGCTCCTCAATGGTCACCTCTTCTACTCTTTTTTCTCTCTCATTTTCCTCATTCATCAGCTCTTCAAAGTACTCTTTCCATCTTCCCAGTACACTTCTGTCATCAGTCAATACATTTCCCTCTCTGTCCTTTATCAATCTAACTTGCTGCACATCCTTCCCATCTCTATTTCTCTGCTGTGCCAACCTGTATAGATCATTTTCTCCCTCTTTACTATCCAACCTATCATACAAGTCATCATACGCCCTCTGTTTGGCCTTAGCCACTGCTACTTTCGCCTTACGCTGTGTCTCCCTGTACTCCTGTTTACTCTCTTCGGTCCTCTCAATGTCCCACTTCTTCTGAGCTAACCTCTTCCTTTGTACACACTCCTGCACTTCCTCATTCCACCACCAAGTCTCCTTATCTACTTTCCTTCCAGAGGACACACCAAGTACTCTCCTACCTGTGTCCCTGATCACATTTGCTGTGGTTGTCCAGTCATTTGGAAGCACTTCCTGGCCACCCAAAGCCTGTTTCAACTCCTCCTTGAAGACAACACGACACTCTTCCTTTTTCAGCTTCCACCACTTTGTCTTCTGCTCTGCCTTTGCCTTTATCACCTTTCTCACCATCAGCATCATCCTGCACACCACCATCCTATGCTGTTTGGCAACACTCTCACCCACTATGACTTTGCAGTCACTGACTTCCTTCAAATTACATCGCCTACACAAGATGTAGTCTACCTGTGTGCTCCTACCTCCGCTTTTATAAGTCACCCTATGCTCCTGGCTCTTCTGGAAGAAAGTATTCACCACAGCCATTTCCATCCTTTTTGCAAAATCTATCAACATCTGTCCTTCTGCGTTCCTGTCCTGGATACCAAACCTGCCCATCACTTCCTCGTCCCCTCTGTTGCCTGTACCAACATGTCCATTGAAGTCTGCACCAATGACCACTCTTTCACCTCTGGGGGTACTTTGCATCACTTCATCTAAGTCACTCCAGAATCTCTCCTTCTCTTTTAGCTCACATCCTGCCTGTGGGGCATAAGCACTAACAACATTGAGCATTACACCTTCGATTTCAAACTTGAGACTCATCACTCTGTCTGACACTCTTTTCACTTTTAGGACATTCCTGACAAACTCCTCCTTCAAGATGACTCCTACTCCATTTCTCTTCCCATCCACACCGTGATAAAATAGCTTAAACCCTGCTCCTAAGCTTCTAGCCTTGCTACTTTTCCACCTGGTCTCCTGAACATACAGTATGTCCACCTTCCTCCTCTGCATCATGTCAGCCAGCTCTCTACCTTTTCTTTGCATAGTTCCAACATTCAAAGTCCCCACTCTCAGTCCTAGACTCATGCCTTTCCTCTTCTCTCTCTGCCTACGGACACGCCTCCCACCTCTCCTTCTTCGACGTCTTCGACCAACAGTAGTCCAATTTCCATCAGCACCCTGTTGATTGACAGCACTGATGGCGGTCTTTGTTAACCCGGGCCTCGACCGATCCGGTATGGGGGTAATACTTCTGATTTGCATCATAGATATTTGGCATTGGTTTTACGTCGGATGCCCTTCCTGACACAACCCTCTGCATTTCTCCGGGCTTGGGACCGGCATAAGGGGGAGAGACACTGGTTAGTGCCCCCCCCCCCCACCTCATGGCTGCATTGATGAACAGATTCTTCATCAACATCAAAATCTTCAACACAGCTGGCATCATCAGTTTGTTCATATGTAAAAGGAATGTAACATTTAAGTATATATTTATATATATTTAAGTAATAAATATATATTTACTGAATTTTTATTTAAGTAACATTTAAGACACCAACAAACCTGCATTGTTTGAGTATGTCGTCTTCATAACCTATATTTTATTTGCTGAAACGGCATTTTAATATCAAAATGGCATCCAAAATGGAGAGACTACTTCACGGCCGTTCTTCTGGTGTATGGATTATAGTGTGTCTTGTACCGAACTCGGTGAATAATTGCAAACGAAAACCAGTAAGTTTGCTACTGTTTCTAGTTTTATGAGCGTACTTGTCAGAAAAATTAAAAAAAAGAGATATTTTTAGTGAATTTTAGTCGATTTCACTTGAGCAAGTGATATTTCAATACATGTTTTAATAGTTTATGCAAAAATCCGAATTTCATTGAAAAACTGGACTTCATTAATATACTACATGGCGACACAAGAAAAGTAAATTAAAATGAACAACTTTTTTTTTTTGAACTTTAAAGTGCTATAATAATAGCTCCACGTGCAACAAGCACATTCAGGAATTATCCACTCAGAATCCCTAGAGAATGGACCAATCATGCTGTTCCCCTGTAGCAATACATCAATCTTTTTTTCTTTCTTTCTTTCTTCCTTTCGGCTTTTTCCCTTTCTCGGGAGTCGCCACAGCGAATCATTTGATTCGCACGTTTGATTTGGCAGAGGTTTTTATGTCGGATGCCCTTCCTGTCACAACCCTTTAGCAAGGGACAGAAACACGCTGACGGCTTTGCAGACTACTCTTTACAAAAGTCAGCAATGGTTCTTTTACATGCCTCTCACCATAGACAGTGAGAGACATGGCCCGCCTTTGATAAGCCAGTTAGCCGCACTGGGGGGACAGTGACACCCTTGTGGGGACTCGAACCCCCAATCTTAGGATCAGCGATCCAGCGCCCTATACCACTAGACCACCACTGCCCTGGATAATCATCAATCTTTGAACAGTGGGATATTAATTTATAATGGAAATTGATCACGCTGGTTATCACTTAATGCTATAGTCTCACACAACTTGCTGAAGAGCTGGAACTGAGAACATCTGCTGAAATCACAAGTACAATTTAAAAATGTTATGCTGAAGTTTACAAACTTTACAAACAAAACTGAGGTGAATCATTTGATGATCTGCTGCAGTTCTGAGGAAGATGAACCGGAGAAAGTGAAGCCCAATAAAGGAGAGGATGTGCCAAAAGGTCAGAGGTCAAGACACACCTGTGTTGATTAGAATGGAATGATGATTATTTTATTTGCATTATTAAAAATTAAAATCTGTGTTAGGAATTGATGAAGCGCCGGAGAGCGAGGAGGAGAGCGAGGAGGAGAACAAGAACGAAGACGAGGCCAAAGAGGAGGAGGAGGAGGAAGATGGCAAGAAGACACCAGTACAAGTGGAAAAGAAGAAAAAGAAAGGTACAGAAAGTCAAAACACTTGAAAATGAATGAAAACACATCAAATCAGACTCCCAACTGAAAAAGATCAAACAAAAATTTCTATTGATCAACTAATTTCATCATGAGCAGTAAAAAGTTTGTAATGTGTGTGTGTGTGGGGGGGTGTTATGTTTATATGACCATATTCCAGACAGCAGTGGTGAGTCAGACAGCTCTGAGGACAGTGACATTGAGGGAGAGACGGCGTCCGCGCTTTTCATGGCGGTAAGAGTGGGAAGCACTTGGGAAAGGAGAGAGAGTAGTAAAAGTGTATGGAGGGGGAAACGTGCGAGAGGAAGTGGTGGAATGAGTGTAAAGAGGAATGATTCGAGTGCAAGGAAGGGGTTGCATGTGAGTGAGGGGTTGCGTGTGTGACACACACACACAGACACACGGGCCACCACTCGCACACACACACACACACACACACACACACGGGCCACCACTCGCACACACACACACACACGGGCCACCAGTCTCACACACACGGGCCACCAGTCTCACACACACGGGCCACCACTCACACACACGGGCCACCACTCACACACACACACACACACACACGGGCCACCACTCAAAGACAGGCCACCACTCACACACACACACACACACACACACACACACACACGGGCCACCAGTCTCACACACACGGGCCACCAGTCTCACACACACGGGCCACCAGTCTCACACACACGGGCCACCACTCACACACACGGGCCACCACTCACACACACGGGCCACCACTCACACACACGGGCCACCACTCACACACACGGGCCACCACTCACACACACACACACACATGGGCCACCACACACACACGGGCCACCACACACACACACACACACGGGCCACCACACACACACACACACGGGCCACCACACACACACACACACACGGGCCACCACACACACACACACGGGCCACACACACACACACACGGGCCACCACACACACACACACACACGGGCCACCACACACACACACACGGGCCACCACACACACACACACACGGGCCACCACACACACACACACACACACGGGCCACCACACACGCACACACACACACGGGCCAACACACACACACGGGCCAACACACACACACGGGCCAACACACACACGGGCCACCACACACACACACACACACGGGCCACCACACACACACACACACGGGCCACCACACACACACACGGACCACCACACACACACACACACACACGGGCCACCACACACACACACACACACACACACACACACGGGCCACCACACACACACACACACACGGGCCACCACACACACACACACACACACACGGGCCACCACACACACACACACACACACACACGGGCCACCACACACACACACACACACACACACGGGCCACCACACACACACACACACACACACACCACACCACACACACACACACACACACACACACACACACACACGGACCACCACACACACACACACACACACACTGGCCACCACACACACGGG
Organism: Plotosus lineatus; assembly: GCA_024760905.1. Lineage (NCBI taxonomy): Eukaryota > Metazoa > Chordata > Actinopteri > Siluriformes > Plotosidae > Plotosus > Plotosus lineatus. The sequence goes on from CM045740.1 coordinate 1,229,194, forward strand.
CCACCACACACACACGGGCCACCACACACACACGGGCCACCACACACACACACACACACACACACACACTGGCCACCACACACACGGGCCACCACACACACACACGGGCCACCACACACGGGCCACCACACACACACACACACACA
>CM045740.1:1251839-1321839 GCA_024760905.1 Plotosus lineatus
AGAGGTGGTGAAGCAGTGATTGAGTGTGTGGGGGATGAAGGAGTTCGCTTGTGTGGGTCAGGGAGAGGTGGGTGGAGGAGCATGTAATGTAATTGTGGCAATGTCTGAAGGTGTGTGTTTTATTATTTTTTTTTTTAAATTTATTATTTTTATGTTTCACAGAAGAAGCGTACCCCTCCTAAACGAGGAGGTCGAGGTTCTGCTGGAAGTTCACGAGCAGGGAGTCGCCCTGGAACGCCCTCAATTGACCATGCTGCCACCTCAAACACACTGCGTGCTGCCGCGTGCAAATTGGAGCAGGGTAAGCGTGCGCGCGCGCACACACACACACACACACACACACACACACACAAACAGTGTATCGGTTTACAATGTGTCAACATGGAGATATAATTAAATATTCTTCTATTTCTGCTCCTCACTTCCTGTGCACTCGGACAGAAGGTGCATCTCATAATTAATGTTGTGTGGTAGATTTTATATGGATTCTCTTCCTCTTTTCCTGTTGGCTGTTCCCGTTTTCTTAGGGGTCGCCACAGCGAATCTATGATTTGCATGTTTGAATTGGAATTGATTTTTATGTCCTGACACAACCCTTTTTTTCACAAGGGGCAGAAACACGCTGACAGATATGCAGCCTACTCTTGTCGAACGTCAGCAATGGTCGGCCTTTGATAATCCAGTTTGTGCACTGGGGACAGATTTTATTTGGGTATACATGTGTTTTTGTGAAGAGCTGTAGTTTCATCCTGTCGTTTGGGACAGACGTCACCATGCGATCTGGTTTCCAGTGATACTTCCTCCTATTGCACAGGTTCTCGAGTGACTGTGGAGCTGCAAGGGATAGGCACAAATGCAGTCTCACCACATGGCATCAGCACTTTGGGAAGCCAGATGCTATAGAGGAGTGTGTTAACCGCAATCTCTCATGCCATGCCATATCCCACAGAGTCAGTGAAAAAGCCACCAGCTCCTCCTTTCTGTTGATTTCCACTGGGGGTCTAATGGCACTGTCACAAGTCTGCAGCAGAAATCTGATTCGTCAGTCTGTTTCTCTTTCTGTGTTGCATCACAATCTGCTCAGAGTTTCTCCTTTTGAATGAAATTAATTTTAAGATTAACAGGCAGTTCTGTCCCATAATGCACTGTGGTATGACAGGTCGTGATCTCTTTCTTTCCATTCCGCTTTTTCCCTTTCTCAGGAGTTGCCACAGCAAATCGTCTGATTCGCACGTTTGATTTGGCAGAGGTTTTTACGTCGGATGCCCTTCCTGTCACAACCCTTTTAGCAAGGGACAGAAACACGCTGACAACTTTGCAGCTACTCTTTACGAAAGTCAGCAATGGTTCTTTTACATCAACCTCTCACCATAGACAGTGACAGACATGGCCCGCCTTTGATAACCCAGTTAGCTGCACTGGGGGGGACAGTGACAACCTTGTAGGGACTCGAACCCCCAACCTTAGGATCAGCGATCCCGCAGCCTATCCACTAGACCACGAATGCCCCTGTGACAAGTCGTGATGTTAAATTTGTGTGTGTATTTAAATATAATTTTCTATGACTCGTACGGAGAGGATTCGAAGTGTATTTACTGTGGAAACAGGATGTATCAGTGAGGACATGGACCAAATGCTCCGTGTTGGTATGGTCCTGTGGCTGCTGCTGTGGAACAAGTTTCTTGTCTGTTATCATCAGTGTAACTGGGGTTTGGGAAGAGGACAGTGAGTCATGTGACTGATGGGAAATGCTGATGTCAGATATGTAAGTGGTTTTTATAATTTTTTTTTCTCAGGGAAACGTCAGGCGGCTGCGTCTGGCTCAGACACGCCAGCTGCTAAGAGACTGAAGATGGATCCGACTTCTCAGAGTGCATCCGGGAAGAGCACTCCACAGCCAGCATCTGGGAAATCCACACCGAGCTCCAGGTATCTTCTCACGTTTCCGAGAAACTTACGACTGCTGCTTCTGCTTGGGTTTTAGTGGAGTATCAGTCATTTGGTTAGAATAATGATTGAATCTTCCTGTCTCTCTCTCTCTCTCTCTCTCTCTCTCTCTCTCTCAGTGACGTGCAGCTGACGGAGGAGGCTGTGCGCCGTTATCTGATCCGGAAGCCCATGACCACGAAAGACCTACTGAAGAAGTTCCAGACTAAACGTACTGGGCTAAGCAGCGAGCAGACGGTCAACGTCCTTGCACAGATCCTGAAGAAACTCAACCCCGAGAGAAAGAACATCAATGACAAGATGCACTTCTATCTCACCGAGTGAAAGAGGAGAAACGATGCTGCTGCAGAAGGCCGGGCCTGACCCAGCTCCTTACAGTCACCTGTGGTGTCATTGGGTCGGTGAGTAGATGAACGGAGCCATTTCATGGAGCTGTAAACATGGGACTCGATGGTTTCCCTCAGAAGTACTGATTCAGAAACTGAAATATAAATGTCATCTGAAGTTTAGGGAAAAAATAAATAAAGTTTGTTGTTCCAGAAAAGTGTGACGTGAGTTTGTGAAAAGTGATCAGAGTTCAGTGTCATTTCTTCAGTGACACTTGGACACCTCGTGCTTTTTCTAGTTTATTTCCAAAACTTCAGCAGTTTACCTTCATACCTACATTGACCGATCCAGCTGAGAAGTCACTCGAATGCTTCTCTTATCTTCACAGGGCTGCCAACCCAGGAAAGGACCATTCTGTATTTGATCAATCAAAAATTAGGTTTTTGATCTGAAAACTAGTATTCGTAATAGACAAAATTAGCACTCAAATTAGGATCCCACAAAATTACACACGTGAACACACAGGTTATCATTGTCAAATTAATATGATTATAATGATAAAATATGCATTGTTTGAACCAAACAAATTTGGAATAGCAAAATTTTACTTTCCGAGACCCAAGGTAAATTCTGTTGGGTTTTTTACACCCGAACCTAGCGGCTCATCGGGCCGGTGCTTAGCCCCGGTTTCAGTAGCGTGAAGCAACTAGGAGTTCAACTCCTCGCAGATGGGTCGCTAGTCCATCACAGGTTACCTTCCCAGTATATTTTACTGATACCATTGAAACGCTGGGTGAACAGAGGCGCACTGCCCAAGGTTCTTAGCACAGTGGGGGTCTAACTGGGATTTGAAATGAGTACATCAGAGGGACAGCACATGTTCGAGGTTTTGGAGACAACGTCAGAGAGGCTAGATTGAGATGGTTTGGACATGTACAGAGGAGGGATAGTGAGTATATTGGCAGTAGGATGCTGAGGTTGAAACTACCAGGCAGAAGGCCTAGAGGAAGACCAAAGAAGAGATTTATGGATGTGGTGAAGGAGGACATGAAGGTCATTGGAGTAAGAGTGGAAGATGCAGAGGACAGGGTGAGATGGAGGCAGATGGTTTGCTGTGGCGACCCCTGAAGGGAACACAGCCGAAAGGAAAAGAAGAAAGAACCTCCCAATCATGAGCCTGGCTCTCTAACCACTACGCCACCGGCCCCTTTACTAGACCTAGCTGAACTTTAAATACGCACGTACTGTTCATGTAATTTTCTGGAAACGAATCAAAATTGTCTTGCTAATTGAATTTTTTTAGCTTCACAGCAATTGGTTCTCCCAGTTGTGTATCAGCAGCTGTTTTCTTTCCCTTCTTCACATGTTCACCAAAGAATCTCTCAAGTGCTGGCCACAGCTCAAGTGGTCGTGACTCACTAACCCATGTTTAACCAATCTTGTTGTACAATGAGCCAGCAGCATCTTCAGAGGTCACGGCAAACTTTCTGACTATCCTTTAGTTCTCAGGATCTCTTCGAGCTTCTCTTCACATAATTAAGGATATCTAGCAGAATATCTTCCAAACAAACCGGTAGCATTTAGAAGCTGCTTTGGCTGCTATGGCAGCCAGGTGACATGTACAGCCGTTGATGAAAATGTTTGGCTGGTCTTTAGAAATAAGGCTGCCACATTATCACTACAAAACCATCTGCACTGCTTCCGGTTCAGTTGGTTCTCTCTCAGCTAGGCAGCGGCCAGTTTGCAAATGAAAGTCTATGTCTGCCTCCCTTTATATCTGTTTTAATATCAAAACGCCCAACTGGGCAATGCTAAACTTCGCACTGCTCATTGTGCAAAAGGCCGTACGTTTGTCATGCTTCTTCATAAATGAATAAGTTGTTGAATATTCCGATGATGATTCTCGCTTTCTTTTTCGTCGCCATTTTGGGCTTCCCGCAACCATTCAATGATTGTTTTTGGCTACCACGGAGTGTATGTAAAAGAACCGCTGATTCGTGGAAATCAACTACCTTGCTGCTGATTAACGAATCACGTAGTAAAATACAACGGTAACATCCCGTCAGATTACCACGTATCGCGAAACTTGGATTTGCCAGAAAGGTAAACATGTAAATATGGATCAAATTTGATGTGATTCATCACAATTGTTGAAGAAATATTGTCAAATAAAATTGAAAGGAGCATAATTTCCTGACAGTTTGAAATTCATATTAATGTCTAAATGAATTGTATTGACGCATTTTATTTTTCGTATGAATACGGATAAATTCATACAAGTTGGCAGCCCTACGATCATTCTCTCTCACTCTTCCTCTCGGCCCCCTTGCCTTCGCTCGTCTTCTCGCACCCTTTCTCCCTCGCCTTCGCGCTTCTTCCCACGTCATCTTCACTCTTCCTCTCGTGCTTCTTCCCTCACCTTGATGCTTCCTGTTTCACTTTTCCTCTTGCCTTTGCTTTTTGTCTCTTTCCTTCCTCTCCCGCCTTCAGTCTTCCTTGATCAGCTTCACTCTTCTTCTCTTGCCCCCGACCTCGTCCTTATGCTTGATCAATACTTTATCGGACAGCAGGAAGAAAGTCTGTTTTGAACTGTGGTGAAGGATGTCGTAGGTTGATGGATGTGGTGTCTATGTTTCGGGCTCTGTTTTAATGATCAGAAGTTTAAACACCAGCACCACGAATCTGCTTGAAACATTGCTCTTCACCTTCTGTCTTCCCGGGGCCATGGCTCACTTCGACCTGACCCCGACTTTTTCAGAGAGAAGTTTCGTGTAATGAACATAATAGATGAAAGCCTAAGCATCTGTTTTTAAATACATTTTGTTGTTACAAATTTTAATTAATCAAAAATTTATCAAATAAAAATAATAGAAATCAGCAGTGATGTTGAGGGTTTATTTAAATGTGTCTGGATCAGAAAGGAATATTTCATTGTAGGTGATAAAACTCCGGTTTCACCGAAGATCCGGGGTCGAAACCGGAGGATTTCGGCAAATGACTGAGATGCGCCGGCATCGAGGGATTCTCCGTCCTAAAAAAAAGGAATCCTCGTCCTTTAGGATTTCATGAGTAAATCTGAACCGAACTTCATCTCTGCAAGAAGAAAATAAAAATCTGTAATTATAAATTCAATTTGGAAAAAAAAAACACAGCAGGTAGACAAGGAACTTCATCTGATGGGAATTCTGTCTGAAATCACCATAAGAAATCAAATCTTTATTCATTCACTCCCAGTAGGTCATCAGAATCTCTGAGAAGGAAACAAGCATACAAAATACTGGCCCCAGTACCCTGTCCATCGGTGGAAAAGGATCAGGAGCTATGAATTGGATGGCGTTTTGAACATGGACTGTAAGATGAAGCACTATTCCTACTGTTAATGAAAATGTACAAGTTAGTAATTTGTGCATCCAGAACATGTATGTTTTATGAAAGTTTGTTTCCTGTTTTTTTAAGATGCCGCGGGGGTGTGGGGGGTTGGGTTGCATGTAAAAGGGGGAGATGTTAGGGTTAACCATGACAGAGTACTTCAATCAATTCATACCTCAGTATATAGAGAGAACGGCGGCTTAAAAGCAGGTGGACCCAGTCTGTACTGTTCTCTTCATGGACCAGACACATGACACTGTCAGATAGGAGACTCAGGCCGGCGATAGTGCTTCCACAGAACTGCGGAGACACACATTCACACTTAATTGCCCAAAATCTGCAGGAGAGTCGAACACAGAGTCCTAGCAAAACAACAGACCTTCACACTATCTATATGAGGTTTGATGTAACCACCCGTGTCCAGATCTAGAACATGAACTGGATCCAGTAAAGGACGTTCCTCTGGAAACGCTGCCGCTCTGAGACGCTCCAACACACCGGCACATACTCCATCCCACTGCAGCCGCTCTGTCTCTCTGAAGCCATGAATTGCCTGTAACAGCAATGATGTCACAAAACCTCATCAATCTACAGGGGGTGGACAAAATAATGGAAACACCTAACATTTTGACATCATAATCTTTGAACATAATTTAAACAATCAAAACTTGGCATATGTTATTTTTTGTATAATAATTTTGTTATTTGATGATATGATGTAAAATACATTTTTTTTTTTTCCTTTTTCAGATACTGAAAACATTAATCATACCCCATAATGGCAGACTGCTCAGATTTTAAGAGGCCAAATTGTTGGTGCTCGTATGGTCGGCGATAGTGTCACAAAAACTGCCCAAATGTTCGGTGTTTCAAGAGGAACTCTCAAAAGTAATGAGTGGCTTTGAAAGAGAGGGGAAAATGTCCTCAGCAAAGCACAAGTCCGCCATCGTCTCTAAAAGAGTTGGAGGGGATTCAAACTGAAGAATGGCTTCAAATTCCTTTGGAAACAATTCACAAGTTGTATGAATCAATTCATATGCCAAGTTTTGATTGTTTAAATTATGTTCAAAGATTATGATGACAAAATGTTAGGTGTTTCCATTATTTTGTCCACCCTCTGTAGGTCATCATCAGATCAATTCTGTGAGCATTAAGGATTTCAAAGTCAATTTTTCCAAGAATTATCCATTGAGAGATCCATCACCCCCTCTGATTCCTTTTAAATTTTTGGTGGGGTAAGATATATTGCTAAAACTGACAGAAATCACTTTTTTTTTTTTTTTTTTTTAATCTCTGGAATCTGTCAAAAAATAAAATCCTGGCCCTCCTGAGGGGTCCAGAGGGCCAAAATTGCAAAATCCGAAAAGAAAAATTATTTCGGACTTTGATTATCTCTGTGTGCCCTCATTCAGCCTCTGGAATTTCGAGGTACAGTATAAACAGTAGGCCCTTGTTAGTTGTGGAGGTTCGGTTCTGGCCCCTCCCGCGAATGAAGATAATCCGCAAGTTATGTACCTGGAAGTAAAACCCCATGTATCATATTACATGGGGGAATGAACAACCGGAAGTAAAATACTGTGTATATATTACATGTGCTAAAATATTCTTCTTAAACACATTCTATAGACAGTCTTACTCATTAATACAGTATTAATGTAGTAATGATTAAGAAAAACTTAATTTTGTACTGTGATATTTATTGATAGATAGATTTACATAGATAAATTCACAGTCATGGGTGTGGGTGGTTATTAATTTGGTGTGGGCGAGGTGATTTTGTGTGCGTGTTCTTGTGGACATGCCTATCAGCTACATTGAGAGTCTTGGTGTTTTTGATCTGCTGTATTGGTGAATTTCCAAATTCTTGTGCTCACGGTAAGGAGTACTGTCACCATCAGCAGCGTGGCGAGCGAGAGATTTCTGCCACCAGGGTTTGTAATCCAGGAACGGAAATCAGAGCTGAAGTAGAGACGGTGGATGAGATTTGTTTATACACATCAATCACCAAATTAAATAACTCTCCTCCCAGTGACAAAATTAAAGGCTGGGCGTGGTTCAGTCTCCACTCTAGAATTGGTCGGTCAGTGCAGCACTAAGCATTAATATTATTTCACCCCATTGTTTAAAGTAAACAACTACCTGGAGACCCCAGTGACAACTCGGAAAGACTAGTTGGCAACCGTGAATAGAATGGTGACGACTGGATAGACAGTTGACAGCTTGGAAAGACAGCACTGGAGAGTACTAAGGCTTGGCAGGCCAAAGTACGCCCTTCGTGAGAAGGATCTCATTCCACTTGCTATGGACAGACACATTGAGAAATAACCCCAAAGTTGTGTGAGAGCAGGAGGAGGATGAATGACCTTCTAGCCAAACATCAGATAACGACACACGAGATCGCCAATGGTCAACGAGACACCAACAATTCAACTAGGGTTTGCGGTAGTTGTGGAAAGACGTGCAAGAACAAGAAGGGGCTGAATATCCACCAAGCAAAGATGGGCTGTCCCACAATTCTAAGGATGATACAACGCACAGGGCAGCCTCATGAGATGGAGGAGGGACAAGACCAGGTTACACCCCAATGTGTCCAGAACCTCCAAGTTCCATCTGAAGATGAATTCAACGGCGACAGATCAGAGAACGTTATGATACAAGGCTCGGAGGAGAGCAACACGCCAGAAACTGAAGGCACTCCAGGCAGATTGACCGCAAACATAGACAGGAAAGAGCGGATCAAGTGGCCAGCTAGTTCACAGAAGAAAGAATGGTACACATTTGAGGATGATGTAGACATGATGCCTGAAAGTATTCTTGCTGGGAGGGTAGACTGCAAGCTTGCAGCTGTGGCAACAATCATGTACAGTATGGCTCTAAGCAGATTTGGTGTTCAGGAGAAGAAAGCCCCAAGGACAACATTGATAATAAATCGATGCCAGCAAAAGATCAACCAGTTCAGGGGTGACATACGACGCCTCACAGCTCCAGAGGAAGAGAGACCAGGATTGGCTGAGTTGAGGAAGAATCTGCATGATTGCTTCACTTAGAAGGGCAGAGAACAAGAAGAACCATAAGGAGAGATCAAGGAAGTGCGCAAGCTTCATAGCTAATTCCTTCCAGTTCACAAAGAAGCTCCTTGGAGACAAGAGATCAGGCAGGCTGGATTGTCCAAGACAAGAAGTCGAGGACTACCTACGGAAAGTACACTCTGATGAGAACAGAGACCAAGACGTTGGAGACTCCGACATGACTCCAGAACCGCCAACAACTTTCTACAATAATATTATAATAATAGGATGCAGGAAGTCAAAGACGTGATCAGGACAAGAATTGCCCGAAACTATTGGAGAGACTTTGGAAACTGATAAAGGTGGTGTGGAGGAAGGGACAGTTACCAGAATGTTGGTTGGTACCATAGGGATGCTTCAGACCAAAGGAGGAAGACTCCAAGACACTAAAACAGTTCCAGATAATTTCTCTCTTCAATGTAGACAGGAAGGTGTTTTGGCCCGTCCAGGCAAAGCAGCTCACCACATACATGCTGGCAAACAAGTACATGGACAGTTCAGTGCAAAAGAGAGGAGTACCAGGAGTCTCAGGGTGCCTTGAACACACCAGTGTGCTGACACAGCTCATTAAGGAAGCCAATGCAAACAAAGGCGATCTGAAGGTCTTTTGGTTGGATTTGGCCAAGCTGATTCGCTGTGGCGACCCCTGAAGGGAAAAGCCGAAAGGACAAGAAGAAGAACAACATATGGAACAGTTCCCCACAAGCATGTAGACCTAACACTGAAGAAGTACCCTGTACCTCAAAAAGTTCAACAGATGCCGAGACACTATTTTGACAAATTCAAGATGCGTTTCACTGTGTCGACTTCTTTTCCTTTCGGCTTTTCCCTTCAGGGGTCGCCACAGCGAATCATCTGCCTCCATCTCACCCTATCCTTTGCATTTTGTTCTCTTACACTAACTACCTTCATATCCTCCTTCACCACATCCATAAATCTCTTCTTTGGTCTTCCTCTAGGCCTTCTGCCTGGTAGTTCCAACCTCAGCATCCTACTACCAATATACTCACTATCCCTCCTCTGTACATGTCCAAACCATCTCAATCTAGCCTCTCTGACTTTGTCTCCAAAACGTCTTACATGTGCTGTCCCTCTGAGGTGCTCATTCCTGATCCTATCCATCCTCGTTACTCCCAAAGAGAACCTCAGCATTGTCATCTCTGCTACCTCCAGCTCTGCCTCCTGTCTTTTCCCCAGGGCCACTGTTTCTAAACCATACAACATCGCTGGCCTCAACACCGTCTTGTACACTTTTCCTTTCATTCTTGCCGATACCCTCCTATCACACATCACACCAGAGACTTTTCTCCAACCATTCCAACCTGCCTGCACACGCTGCTTCACCACCTGTGTCAGACTAAATAATGTCGTGGCAACGCCTCGAGGTAGGAATAGTCATTCTCTTCTCTGCAGCAATGAACCTGTTGGTGAAAATAGCAGAGAAAATGAGCCGAGGCTCAATAACCATCTCAGGAGTTCGCCAGCCACCCACAAGAGCCTTCATGTATGACATGACGATAACGGACGAAGTCAGTTACAGAAGGAAGATGGATGTTAGAAGACTTGGAAAAGCTGATCACATGGGCAAGGATGAAGTTTAAGCCTGCAAAGTCGAGGAACTTGGTCCTAAAGAGAGGGAAAGTGCAGGACAGATTCCGCTTCAGGATCAATGGGGAACTTGTTCCTACAGTGACCGAGCAGCCAGTGAAAAGCCTAGGCAAGTGGTTCAGGAGCTCTCTTCACGACAAGGACAGTGTGAAGGAGATGCGGCAGCCGGTAGATGACTGGATGAATGCCGTGGACAAGAGTGGATTGCCAGTGAAGTACAAGACTTGGATCTACCAGCACGAAGAACTGCCAAGACTACTATGGCCTCTTCTGGTGTATGACGTCCTGATATCGACTGTCGAAGCTATGGAGAAGACATTGAGTGAATACATCAGCAGATGGCTTGGAGTTCCAATAAGCTTCTCCAGCATCAGCCTGTACAGCACTGGCAGCAAGCTGCAACTTCCACTTTCTTCTGTAACAGAAGAGTTCAGGGTCACCAAAGTTAGGCAGATTATGATGTTGCGAGACAGCGCAGATGGGAAAGTTAGTGGAGAACGGGTGGAGGTCAACACTGGTCGGAAGTGGAAAGCAGACAAGGCTGTAAAGGATGCAGAATCCAGGCTCAGGCACAGTGACGTAGTGGGGACGACAACTACGGGAAGGTTAGGGCTAGGATGTGGAACCAGAGCAAGCTGGAGGGCAGTATCAAATGCAGAGAAGAGGAAGATGGTCGAGAATGAGGTTCAGTCCACAGAGGAAGAGACAAGACGAGCGGCAGCTGTTTCGATAAAAAAACAGGGCAGTTGGTTGAGATGGGAAGGAGTCCAGTTAAGGAGGGTGTCTTGGAGCGACATGTGGAAGATGGACCAGCAGAAAATTGGATTTCTCCTATGCTCTGTTTATGATGTGCTGCCTACACCAGTCAACCTCAGAACTTGGAAGCTCACTGAAGACCCTACCTGCAAGTTATGCGGTAAGCCAGCAAACCTGGAACACATTCTACCTTCTTGCAGAGCAGCACTGGTGGATGGAAGATACCGATGGCAACATGACCATATCTTCGGCAAGATTGCAGCTAGCCTAGATGTGGCACGGAGCCAGCAGCTCAGACAAAGATGACCATCAACTTTGTCGGGGGGGCAGCACCCGCTAATGTCTACAGACACTGGTCTTCTGGCGACAGCAGGAGACTGGGAGCTGCAGATAGATCTCAAGAAACAGCTGAGATTCCCACCAGAAGTCCCAACCACTACTTTGCGTCCCGACGTGCTGTTGCTGTCGCTGTCAAGAGCCACTAAAAAGATAGTGCTTGTTGAACTGACAGTGCCATGGGAAGAGAGAATGGAAGACCTGGAACCTCCCTGTTGAGGTTGGCAGTCGGGGCTTCGCCGGGCAGTCACTCTGGAGAGCCTATGGAGTACAGTAGGCCCTCGATATTCGCTGGGGTTCGGTTCCGGCCCCTCCTGCAAATTAAGATAATCCACGAGTTCTGTACCCGGAAGTAAAACCCCATGTATCATATTACATGCGTGAATGAGCAACCGGAAGTAAAATACCATGTATCTATTACATGCGCTAAAATATGCTTCTTAAACACGTTCTATAGACAGTCTTACTCATTAATACAGTATTAATGTAGTAAAATGTAGTAATGATTAAGAAAAACTTTTCAATTTTTACTGTTATATTTATTGATGATAAACATTATACAGCATACTAGTATACTGTTGTAAAGCACTAGTATTAAAGTCTTTTTCAATTATTATTCCAGTACAGTACCTAAGTTAATGTTTAGAAGGTTTATGCATGAGATTTTCCATTCTCTAGCATGTTTAACAAACGATACCAAAAGGATAAACTTTATTACGCTTTATGTCCTCGTACATTGAACTTGGAGTGACGTCTCCAAGATGGCACTGCCGAAGAGGGCGACGTCGCGGAGTTCTCAGTCATGTTGTTTCTTTTGATTCGTTTTATTTGTTCATGTTTTGCACTATGCTCGTCTATGACCGGTCGGCCCTACTACATCTATGAGATCGGAGTCTTCAAATCCTATCCTGAGCTAATATGCTATGGTAGCTCAATGCTAGCCGCACCCCGGCTAACAATAAGACCAGGCAGAAGGGGCCGAACGACTCCGGCGCTTGGGATCGCAGGGGATGAAGGTCATGTCGCTGGCTGGTGCAATCACCTCGTCGGGTGTACTCTCCTCGAGCCATGTTTCACAGAAACACAGCATGGAGCAGTCCTGTAGATCCTTCTGCGCTGCAATCTGAGCATGAAGCTCGTCCATCTTGATTCACATTGACTGAACATTTTCAAGCAGTATGACCGGAAGTGCTAACCTTCCACTTCTAACCAAGCGCCAGAGACTCTGAGAACGCCGCCTGGGCTTATTGTTCGCTGGAGGTGCAGCTAGCATTGAGCTACCATAGCATATTAGCTTAGGATAGGAGCTAAGGGTTTTCAGTTGCCCGAAGACTCCGATCTCATAGCTGTAGTAGAGTCGACCGGTCGTAGATGAGCATAGTGCAAAACATGAACAAATAAAACAAATTAAAACGAACAAAGAAACAATTTGACTCTGAGAACTCCGCGACGTCGCCCTCTAGGCAGCGCCATCTTGGAGATGTCACTCCAAGTTCAATGTAAAAGGACATGAAGCGTAATAAAGTTTATCCTTTTGGTATTGTTTGTTAAACATGCTATAGCATATAAAATCTTACGCACAAACATTCTAAACATTAACTTAAGTACTGTACTGGAATAATGATTGAAAAAGACTTTAATACAACAGTTCAGAAGAAACTGTCGCTTCTTCAGTAGAAAGTCTTATTTCTTCGGAAGAGACATCCAGCATTTTCTATCGCTTAGCCAGAAGACGCACAGCGTTTGAGTGGCATCATAGAGCTTAACTGGTACTTAAAACACACAAAAAAGAGGCTCATTGACAACTTGTGTGTGAATGAGGGAAAAATGGGAGTTACATCATCTCAACCAATCAGCAGGAAGGAGGACAGCCATTGGCTGAATTTGAGTGACGTGTCAGTTGCTTGGCAGTCCACGAATACTCAAACCGTGAGTGCAAAACTGCGAATAGTCAAGGGCCTACTGTACTTGGCATCACGGGCATGACAAGAAAATTGGTAATAACAGATGTCTGCAGGCAAGCAGAATCAGCCTCACAATGGCGTTGGCAGAAAAGAGATCAGCAGTGGACATCTAACCAGTCTCTGGCCGAGGACTGATCATCCTTGGTCGGCACACCTCTGGAGGATGTCGTGGACAGTGCTGAAACATCTGATGAAAAAGAAGATTCCACCTGATGAAGAGACTGGTGCATGGCTTCACCCCATTGTTTAAAGTAAAAGAATGTTGAGCAGACTCCTTCTTAAAATAAGTCTTCATATGCTTTTCTGTGTTGTTGTCGTTTTTGGAAATTAAAACTACGACAAAACATTTACTATAATGAATAAAGAAAAGAAAATCTCATGAAGGGATGGTGAGGTAGACTACCCAACCTGTTAACACATCTTGCTGCACCCAGTCCCACGCTTTGTGGAATAGATATCTTTTTCTTTATAAAAATACAAGAAGGACTCGAACACATTCATTAATTTTCTGAACCACTTTATCCTAATTAAGGTCGTGGCGAGATTTTTTTTTTTCTTTTCATTTAAATGTTTTTGTTGCAAGCAGCATTGTAATTTAATTGTCTCTGCAGTCATTTAAATCAATGCAACACACTGTTGTTTTATATTAACATGAAGGAAAAAGGGGAAAAACATTGAGAGATTTCCTTTGTTTCCCCCCCAGGGGTCGCCACAGCGAATGATTCGCACGTTTGATTTGGCATAGGTTTTTACGTCGGATGCCCTTCCTGACACAACCCTTTTAGCAAGGGACAGAAACACGCTGATAGCTACTCTTTACGAAAGTCAGCAATGGTTCTTTTACACTCTCACCACAGACAGTGAGAGACATGGCCTGCCTTTGATAACCCAGTTAGCTGCACGGGGGAGGGGGGTCGAACCACCAACCTTAGGATCAGCAATCCAGCGCCCTATACCACTAGACCACCGCTGTATAGTGTTATTTGATGTTAAATGTCAAAAAAAGATTTGTGGTTCCCAATGTTTTCTTTAATTTGGAAAACGGGTCCAAATAGCTCTTCGTTGCCGACCCCTTAACTTGAGGTATCCGGAATACTAAGGCAGGTTCAATTCTGATGATGACTTTGTTTCATACAACATTCACCTTCTTAGCACTTCCACAAAAACTACATGCTATACTAGCCCTGATTGCCTTTTCTTTTTTTTTCTTTTTTTATGTAGTGGACTGCACTTTTATTCACATGGCGCCCTACTGCAGCAAAACGTTTTCCTTCCTGAATCATATCAAGGAGTTCTACTTTTTCATGCAGTTCATACCTTTTTCTGGCACTTCGGCACCTTACCAGAAGCCTGAGGAGGTGTGCAGCGTTTGGGTGGCATGATGAAGCTTAACAATAATTAAAAACACACACTGAAAAAGCACAGGCACATAGTGTGTGCGAATGAGAAAAAGGGGGTGTTACATCATCTCAATCAATCAGCAGGAAAGAGGACAGCCATTGGCTGAATTTGAATGATGTGACAGTTGCTCAGCAATCCACAAATATGCAAACGGTGATTGCAAAACCGCGAATTGTCAAGGGCCTACTGTAAATTAAAAAAAAAAAAAAAGTGAGTGTTTTTAAGGTTGAATGGGGGTACCACCTCACCACATTTTTTTTGGAATTTTGGCTTCCCTCCTTTTAAAAGGGTTGTAGTTCCCCCCCCCCCATGGGTTCTTGAGATAAAAAAAGGAATGGAAAATTGGAATAAAAAAAGGGTGATATACCACCTTAGGGTGATGGTATCCATCACATTTTGCTGTATGATTCTTAGAAAAATTATCTCCTAATTGAGATGAAATTAAAACCTAGTGAACAGTTAGTCAATTTGCAACCTGGACTCCATCACATGTTTAAAATACTAGTCCTTCTCAAAAAATTAGCATAAAGTTCATTATTTTCTGTAATGTACTGATAAAAATTAAAAATTTTCATATATTTTAGATTCATTGCACACCAACTGAAATATTTCAGGTCTTTTATTGTTTTAATACTGATGATTTTGGCATACAGCTCATGAAAACTCAAAATTCCTATCTCAAAAAATTAGCATATTTCATCCGACCAATGAAAAAAAAGTGTTTTTAATACAAAAAAAATTCAACCTTCAAATAATTATGTTCAGTTCTGCACTCAATACTTGGTCGGGAATCCTTTTGCAGAAATGACTGCTTCAATGCAGCGTGGCATGGAGGCAATCAGCCTGTGGCACTGCTGAGGTGTTACGGAGGCCCAGGATGCTTCGATAGCGGCCTTAAGCTCATCCACAGTGTTGGGTCTGGTGTCTCTCAACTTTCTCTTCACAATATCCCACAGATTCTCTATGGGCTTCAGGTCAGGAGAGTTGGCAGGCCAAATGAGCCCAGTAATACCATGGTCAGTAAACCATTTAGCAGTGGTGTTGGCACTGTGAGCAGGTGCCAGGTCGTGCTGAAAAATGAAATCATCTCCATAAAGCTTTTCAGCAGATGGAAGCATGAAGTGCTCCAAAATCTCCTGATAGCTCGCTGCATTGACCCCGCCCTTGATAAAACACAGTGGACCAACACCAGCAGCTGACATGGCACCCCAGACCATCAATGACTGTGGGTACTCGACACTGGACTTCAGGCATTTTGGCATTTCCTTGTCCCCAGTCTTCCTCCAGACTCTGGCACCGCGATTTCCGAATGACATGCAAAATTTGCTTTCATCCGAAAAAAGTACTTTGGACCACTGAGCAACAGTCCAGTGCTGCTTCTCTGTAGCCCAGGTCAGCCGCTTCTGCCGCTGTTTCTGGTTCAAAAGTGGCTCTGGATGTTTCTACTCCAGACTCAGTCCACTGCTTCCACAGGTCCCCCAAGGTCTGGAATCGGCCCTTCTTTCACTTTTTCCTTCCCACAGACGTCCCACTGAGGTGGCTTGATGCAGCACTGTGGGAACAGCCTATTCGCTCAGAGATTTCTTTGTGTCTTACCCTCTTGCTTGAGGTTGTCAATGATGTCCTTCTGGACAGCAGTCAGGTCGGCAGTCTTACCCATGATTGTGGTTGTGAGTAATGAACCAGGCTAGGAGTTTTTAAAAGCCTCAGGAATCTTTTGCAGGTGTTTAGAGTTAATTGGTTGATTCAGATGATTAGGTTAATAGCTCGTTTACACTACCTCAACATCATATGCTCATTTTTTGAGATAGCAATTTTGGGTTTTCATGAGCTGTATGCCAAAATCATCAGAATTAAAACAATAAAAGACCTGAAATATTTCAGTTGGTGTGCAATGAATCTAAAATATATGAAAGTTTAATTTTTATCAGTACATTACAGAAAATAATGAACTTTATCACAATATGCTAATTTTTTGAGAAGGACTAGTATAGTTCATAACATCTGTCCATAAATATCTGTTTCACCTACAAGCCAGAAAAAGGGACGGAACCTGTCTGGTCTCTCACACACACACAGGTAAATTCAAGTGATTTGTACAGCTGTGTGAGAACAGGACAGGGTTGAGAACATGAGTTCTAACTGTGTTCTGATGGAATCGAGCTATTGATTATGCTGACATGAGAGGATTCTTGTTTTCAAGTGAAACCATTCTGACTGTCATTGATGGACTGAAATGGAAGCTTCTTGCTCTTATTCGGCTCATACAAAAAGAAATAAGAGAAAAATTGCATACATTATCCCAGTGATCAAATTCATATCTTTTCATCTTCAGTCCAGGGTCAAGTTCTTGAAGAAAAGCCATTTCCTCCTCATCACTGATGAAGTTCTGTAGAACCTGAACATCACCACGTACTGATGATAGAACTTCTGCAGAAGATCCACACAGCCAGCTGTGTTCTCCTGGGATCCCATCGTTCCTCAATCCTCTGACATGATGAGTCTGACGGTGTGGAGGTGAACTCGGATACACAACTTTACACCTCACTGTGTGAACACACACTTCTTTCATCACTCTCATAACACCCAGCAGCATTATTCACCTGATTCACCAAAACACACACAAATACAGGAATTCAAACGTCAGCGCTTGTTCCGCTGATGTTGTTCCAACTGGTCGGCGCCATTTTAAGAACAATAAGGAATTGTGGGAAGTGTAGTTTTGATTTGTTTGGCTGGCTCTTCTCTCGAGTTTTTAGAAGAAAGACCGCCACTTACTGCTCAAACGGTGTATAACACCATGTCGAATTCCTGTGTAATCTTTTCCTTTCGGGTTTTTTTCCTTTCTCAGGAGTCGCCACAGTGAATCATCTGATGCGCACGTTTTTTTTTTTTTGATTTGGCAGAGGTTTTTACGTCGGATGCCCTTCCTGTCACAACCCTTTGTAGCAAGGGACAGAAACACGCTGACGGCTTTGCAGCTCCTCTTTACCAAAGTCAGCAATGGTTCTTTTACATCAACCTCTCACCAGAGACAGTGACAGACATGGCCCGCCTTCGATAACCCAGTTAGTGCACTGGGGGGACAGTGACAACCCTGTTGGGACTCGAAGCCGAACCCTCTGTATCATATCCTATGATATATGCTTCTGTGATTAACGTGTGTTGTTACGACGTGCCTAACGCTTTACGGCACTTGTGCTCATGACCTGATGACGTCATGAAAATACGACCCGCTATGGTTGTCTGCTTCAACTGATATGTTCCACCCCAACCTTAGGATCAGCGATCCTGCACCCTATCCACGAGACCACCACAGTCCCTGCCGAATTCCTGTGTAATAAGAGTGCAAAATAAATAAATGATATTGGGGTCCTTTCACGTCCCAATATTTCTTCTATGTCTTCTTCTCTTTTGGATTTCTTAGTTTAACACGCCCAATTATGATTTATGGGAAAAGAAAAAGTAATTCAGGATCAAAAATAATGAAAACTTTTTTCAGTTGAAATAAACTTCAAACCATCCTTTACAGTTGTATATGTTCCATTTACATTGTTGGGCATTTATGTTATTCCAAAGGTCTGCACGCTACTGCGCATGTATTGTGTATTCATGTGACGAAAATGCTTGTAGGCAACTGTGCATGCGCGGACTCCATCTTAGTTGGATCAAGAAGTAAGTTGTTTTCCTCCACGAGGTATTGGTATCTTATTTAATGTCTGAAACAACTGATACTCGATTTCAATACGACATGACATGGCGACGAGGAGCACGTCCACCGAACTGCGCACACTGCACAATGGATGGGCAAAAGTTATTATCGGCGTTCTCCATGGAAGCGGCCGACACTGCCGGCGCGCGCTGGGAAAACTGGGCCGGGCGATTTGACAACTTTTTAACGGCGAAGAACCTATGCATGTACAGCGTGGGCAGTGGTGGTCTAGTGGTATAGGGCGCTGGATCGCTGATCCAAAGGTTGGGGGTTCGAGTCCCACTCTCCACAAGGTTGTCACTGTCCCCCCCCCAGTGCACTAACTGGGTTATCAAAGGCGGGCCATGTCTGTCACTGTCTATGGTGAGAGGTTGATGTAAAAGAACCATTGCTGACTTTCGTAAAGAGGAGCTGCAAAGCCGTCAGTGTGTTTCTGTCCCTTGCTAAAAGGGTTGTGACAGGAAGGGCATCCGACGTAAAAACCTCTGCCAAATCAAACGTGCGAATCAGATGATTCACTGTGGTGACTCCCGAGTAAAAGGGACAAAGCCGAAAGGAAGACAGACAACATATATTTCACGTACACTGCGCGGGGAACAGCTGTGTGCATTAGGTGTTACTGATGGGGACTTGTTTGCACAAACCAAAGAAAAAGTTCCTAACTTATTTCTCTCCTAAAAGAAACTAAAATATTCGTATTTAGACAAGCCAGCCAACAACCCGAGGAATCGCGAGATAAATATCATGCATGTCTGATATCTCTCACTGCGAATTTACTAACAGAGATCCGGGAATTCAGTCACAAATCATCCAGAAATGCACGAACGAGAAGGTGAGACATAACGGGCAGAGTGAACATGATAGAACCCGAGCGAACCTGCTCACCTACAGTGGAACACTAGAAGCCACCCAGCAACACACTCGGGCGATGATAACTCCGCCTACTCAGTCGGTCAACCAACTTCCAATTGGAAAATATAGAAATGAACAATACCCGAGAGGTGCCCCTCACTACCACCCGGGGGGTGTGGGGGTGTGGGGGGTGTTAGTTGCAGTTAGAATCCCCCTAAAATATTATGTCCAGGCTGTGGGGGGACCTTCTCACAATAGAAAGCTCTGTCCATCCTGGGGTAAAACCTGTCACAAGTGTAAGAAAAAGAACCATTTTGCTTGAGTTTGTAGAGATAATACTGTTTTTAACACGGTCTGTATTTTAATTTACATCAGGCACATAGCAGAATTAAACAAAACCAAACATTTAAAAATACTTGGAAGTTGACAAAATACAACACAAACTGTTTTTAACCGACAGTAACAGACTTCCAATATTAGAATTCAAAGTTTGTGCTATGCTTTCAAATGCAGCCGTGAGGGGGGGGCACAAACCAGTGTCTCTCCCTCACGCCGGTCCCAAGCCCGGATAAATGCAGAGGGTTGCGTCAGGAAGGGCATCCGGCGTAAAACAAACGCCAAATAAACTATGCGAATCACAAGAAAGAATGACATACCGGATCGGTCGAGGCCCGGGTTAACAACGACCGCCATCAGTGCCGTCAACCAACAGGGTGCTGATGGAAATTGGACTACTGTTGGTCGAAGACGTCGAAGAAGGAGAGGCGGGAGGCGTGTCCGTTGCCAGAGAGAGAAGAGGAAAGGCATGAGTCTAGGACTGAAAGTAGGGACTTTGAATATTGGAACTATGACAGGAAAAGGTAGAGAGCTGGCTGACATGATGCAGAGGAGGAAGGTGGACATACTGTGTGTTCAGGAGACCAGGTGGAAAGGTCGCAAGGCTAGAAGCATAGGAGCAGGGTTTAAGCTGTTTTATCACGGTGTGGATGGGAAGAGAAATGGAGTCGGAGTCATCTTGAAGGAGGAGTTTGCCAGGAATGTTCTAGAAGTGAAAAGAGTGTCAGACAGAGTGATGAGTCTCAAGTTAGAAATTAAAGGTGTGATGGTCAATGTTGTTAGTGCTTATGCCCCACAGACAGGATGTGAGCGAGAAGAGAAGGAGAGATTCTGGAGGGAGTTAGATGAAGTGATGCAGAGTACCCCCAGAGGTGAAAGAGTGGTCATTGGGGCAGACTTCAATGGACATGTTGGTGCAGGAAACAGAGGGGACGAGGAAGTGATGGGTAGGTTTGGTATCCAGGACAGGAACGCAGAAGGACAGATGTTGGTAGATTTTGCAAAGAGGATGGAAATGGCTGTGGTGAATACTTTCTTCCAGAAGAGAGAGGAGCATAGGGTGACTTATAAAAGCGGAGGTAGGAGCACACAGGTAGACTACATCTTGTGCAGGCGATGTAATTTAAAGGAAGTCAGTGACTGCAAAGTAGTAGCGGGTGAGAGTGTTGCCAAACAGCATAGGATGGTGGTGTGCAGGATGATGCTGATGGTGAGGAAGGTGAAGAAGGCAAAGGCAGAGCAGAAGACAAAGTGGTGGAAGTTGAAAAGGAAGAGTGTCGGGTTGTCTTCAAGGAGGAGTTGAAACAGGCTTTGGGTGGTCAGGAAGTGCTTCCAGATGACTGGACAACTACAGCGAATGTGATCAGGGAGACAGGTAGGAGAATATTTGGTGTGTCATCTGGAAGGAAAGTAGATAAGGAGACTTGGTGGTGGAATGAGGAAGTGCAGGAGTGTGTACAAAGGAAGAGATTAGCTAAGAAGAAGTGGGACATTGAGAAAACCGAAGAGAGTAAACAGGAGTACAGGAGACACAGCGTAAGGCAAAGGTAGCAGTGTCAAAGGCCAAACAGAGTGCGTTTGATGACTTGTATGCTCGGCTGGAAAGTAAGGAGGGAGAAAATGATTTATACAGGTTGGCACAGCAGAGAAATAGAGATGGGAAGGACGTGCAGCAAGTTAGATTGATAAAGGACAGAGAGGGAAATGTATTGACTGATGACAGAAGTGTGCTGGGAAGATGGAAAGAGTACTTTGAAGAGCTGATGAATGAGGAAAATGAGAGAAAAAAAAGAGTAGAAGAGGTGACTGTTGAGGACCAGGAATTAGCAAAGATTAGTAAGGGTGAAGTGAGGAGGGCATTGAAGAGGATGAAGAATGGAAAGGCAGTTGGTCCTGATGACATACCGGTGGAGGTATGGAAGTGTCTAGGAGAGGTAGCAGTAGATTTTCTGACAAGAACATTTAACAAGGTCTTAGAGAGTGAGAGGATGCCAGAGGAATGGAGGAGAAGTGTGCTGGTGCCCATTTTTAAGAACAAGGGAGACGTGCAGAGTTGTGGCAACTACAGAGGGATAAAGTTGATGAGCCATACGATGAAGTTATGGGAAAGAATAGTGGAAGCAAGACTAAGGGCAGAAGTCAGCATTTGTGAACAACAGTTTGGTTTCATGCCCAGAAAGAGCACCACAGATGCAGTGTTTGCCTTGAGGATGTTAATGGAGAAGTACAGAGAAGGTAAGACGGAGCTGCATTGTGCCTTTGTGGATCTGGAGAAAGCATATGACAGGGTGCCGAGAGAAGAACTGTGGTATTGCATGAGGAAGTCTGGAGTGGCAGAGAAGTATGTTAGAGTGGTGCAGGACATGTATGAGAGATGTAAGACAGTGGTGAGGTGTGCTGTCGGTGTGACAGAAGAGTTCAAGGTGGAGGTGGGACTGCATCAAGGGTCAGCTCTCAGCCCCTTCTTGTTCGCTATGGTGATGGACAGGCTGACAGACGAGGTTAGACAAGATTCCCCATGGACTATGATGTTTGCAGATGACATTGTAATCTGTAGTGAGAGCAGAGAACAAGTGCAGGAAAATCTAGAGAGGTGGAGGTATGCCCTGGAAAGGAGGGGAATGAAGATTAGCCTCAGTAAGACAGAGTACATGTGCATGAATGCCAAGGACCAAAGAGGAACGGTGAGATTACAGGGAGCAGAGATAAGAAAGGTGGAGGATTTTAAGTACTTAGGCTCAACAATCCAGAGCAATGGCGAGTGTGGAAAAGAGGTCAAGAAGCGTGTGCAGGCAGGTTGGAATGGTTGGAGAAAAGTGTCCGGTGTGATGTGTGATAGGAGGGTATCGGCAAAAATGAAAGGAAAAGTGTACAAAGCGGTGTTGAGGCCAACGATGCTGTATGGGTTAGAAACAGTGGCCCTGGGGAAAAGACAGGAGGCAGAGTTGGAGGTAGCAGAGATGAAAATGTTGAGGTTCTCTTTGGGCGTAACGAGGATGGATAGGATTAGGAATGAGTACGTCAGAGGGACAGCACATGTAAGACGTTTTGGAGACAAAGTCAGAGAGGCTAGATTGAGATGGTTTGGACATGTACAGAGGAGGGATAGTGAGTATATTGGTAATAGGATGCTGAGGCTGGAACTACCAGGCAAAAGGCCTAGAGGAAGACCAAAGAGACGATTCATGGATGTGGTAAAGGAGGACATGAAGGTCGTTGGTGTAAGAGAAGAAGATGCAAAGGATAGGGTGAGATGGAGGCAGATGATTCGCTGTGGCGACCCCTGAAGGGAAAAGCCGAAAGGAAAAGAAGAAGTGCTATGCTTTCAGGCTGATGACGGTATTTTCACCTTATTTGCTACAAAAATATCCCTGTCTTTCTTTCCCTTCCAAAGCTTCAGTGCTAACGTTAGCGATTGCGGTCTCAATATGACGAGCAGTAGCAGTGCTCGCACTACAAGCGGCCACCGCACTGTCACTAGCGGGAACAATGCAACTCGTATTATCAGTGATATCACCGCAGTTACATACATGTGACACTTGGTTACTCGCACCCCACATTGTTAATAAATGTCTCTGTTTTGAGCAATGTTTTTTCGCTTTGGACGCCATTTTATGTTTCTATAGTAAACATCAGGGGCTGGGTTCGTTTTCACGGATCGCGAGCAAGGGTAGTGTGGGTAAGCACCGGGGTATGCGCATTATATACGTGTGTGTTAATTTGGAGCAAAGTGAACGCTGTAAAAGTGGATTCTACACTCGTGTGCCCAAAACGAATGAAGTGCATTGCATCATGCTTGCGAAGGAATTGCAGTTGTGATTTGTCAGCTCGGGAGCCACTGGCCAATCACGTGCTATCTTTCATATTAACATCGCTAAGTGCAAATGTCCTCACCGGCATGATTTATTTAGCATTTCTTTGAACTATATTAACTTTAAAATTAAACAATATAATAAACTAGATTTTCCCGGACATTTTCTATGCCCCCGGCTGACGCACGGACATCTGGTTCAATGGGGACACAAGCACAATTAATGCGCTATTGGCATAATGGCGCAGCCTGTAATGATCACTGGGAATACGAACATTTCATTTTGTACTGGACCACTCCCACTTCTGACAAAAGGGTAGTAAAGCCATACAACTGTGCCCTAACCCTAAATAACTCCCCCACTATGATGGAAATTGATAAAGGTGCTGCCACTTCCATCATCAGTTCAGATGAAGTGGGATTAATAAAACAAAATGGCCAGCAGTTGAACACTGAAACTAATGACTTGCCTCTTCTATGTACCTATTCAGGTGAAACCATGAAACCTGAAGG
Organism: Plotosus lineatus; assembly: GCA_024760905.1. Taxonomy (NCBI): domain Eukaryota; kingdom Metazoa; phylum Chordata; class Actinopteri; order Siluriformes; family Plotosidae; genus Plotosus; species Plotosus lineatus. Next base: position 1,275,840 of record CM045740.1, read on the forward strand.
GTGTGTTAAATTCGATGTTGTCTATCAAAATAAAACCTTCAAACTACCCTATCTGATCGTGAAGAGTAATGGGCCAAATTTGCTAGGTCGTGATTGGCTACAACAAATGCAGTTAAATTGGACTGAAGTACATAAAGTCGACAGCGAGAATTTCACTGAACTGTTTCCTGATCTATTTAAACCAGGCTTGGGCAAGCTTAAGAATATTACTGCCAAACTACATGTTGAAGAGAATGTACAGCCCTGTAATTTTAAACCACGTTCTGTGCCAATCTCGATGTGTGGTAAATTAGAAAAGGAACTGGGTAGACTGGTAAAGGATGGTATCATAAAATCAGTGGAATGTTCTGAGTCTTCTTCTTTTCCTTTCGGCTGTTCCCTTCAGGGGTCGCCACAGCAAATGATCTGCCTCCATCTCTCCCTATCCTCTGCATCTTCTACTCCTACTCCAACGACTTTCATGTCCGCCTTCACTGCATCCATAAATCTTCTCTTTGGTCTTCCTCTGGGCCTTTTGCCTGGTAGTTCCAACCTCAGCATCCTACGACCAATATACTCACTATCCCTCCTCTGTACATGTCCAAACCATCTCAATCTAGCCTCTCTGACTTTGTCTCCAAAACATCTAACATGTGCTGTCCCTCTGATGTACTCATTTCTGATCCTATCCATCCTCGTTACTCCCAAAGAGAACCTCAACATTTTCATCTCTGCTACCTCCAACTCTGACTCCTGTCTTTTCCCCAGGGCCACTGTCTCTAAACCATACAACATTGCTGGCCTCATCACCGTCTTGTACACTTTTCCCTTCATTCTTGCCGATACTCTCCTATCACACATCACACGGACACTTTTCTCCATCCATTCCAACCTGCCTGCACGCGCTTCTTCACCTCTTTTCCACACTCTCCATTGCTCTGGATTGTTGAGCCTAAGTACTTAAAATCCTCCACCTTCTTTATCTCTGCCCCCTGTAACCTCAAAGTTCCTCTTGGGTCCTTGTCGTTCACACACATGTATTCTGTCTTACTAAGACTAACCTTCAATCCCCTCCTTTCCAGGGCATACCTCCACCTCTCTAGATTTTCCTCCACTTGGTCTCTGAGTGGGGTGCACCAATTGTTCCTATTTTGAAACCCAATGGGGATGTTCGAATTTGTGGAGATTACAGACTAACTGTTAATGCTGCCACAAAAGTAGACAGACTCCCAATTCCTAACATCGAGGATTTGTACAGTAAATTAAGTGGTGGTGTCTGCTATTCCAATTTAGATCTAAGTCATGTGTATCAGCAAGTGTGCCTTGATGAAGAGTCGCAGAAACGAACAACCATCAGTACAACAAAGGCACTGTTTTCGTACACTCGTCTTCCTTATGGTGTGTCATCATCACCTGGGATTTTTCAGAGAATCGTGGAACAAATTCTCCAAGGTTGAGAAGTTTATAGATAGTTTAGAAGTAGTTTAGAAGGTAGTATAGAAGTTTGTTGATCATTTACGTCGATGACATTATTGCAGCTGATCATTCTTATCGGGAAGCATGTGCCAATCTCCTAACTACCTTACATTGCTTAGAGGAATCCGGGATGAAGGTAAACCATCATAAGTGTACATTTATGCGTCCCGAATGCGTAGCTCTAGGTCACTGGTTAGACAAAGACGGTATTCATCCAACCAGTGATAAAGTGAAAGCCATCAAAGATGCACCCGTCCCCACCTCAGTAACAAAATTGAAAATTACTTAGGACTTCTGAACTACTACCACAAGTTCATGAATAATGTTAGTACCACACTGGCACCCCTCTATGAATTGTTACGCAAAAATCAACCATGGAAATGGGGCCCAGATTAACAATGTGCCTTTGACAAATCCAAAGAGCTGCTACACTCATCCAGCGTCCTTGTGCATTACAAACCCGAACTCCCACTAATACTTAGTTGTGACGCTTCTCTATATGGAGTGGGAGTCGTACTCTCCCACTAGATGGAGGACAGAACAGATAAAGTGTGAGCGTCTTGCCATAATTTTTGGTGTGACTAAATTCCACAAGTACCTCTATGGCCGAGAATTTACACTACAGACTGATCACAAACCCCTACGAGGACTGTTCAAACAAGACTCGGTTGATTTTTCCTATGGCCAGAATGCAACGCTGTGCTTTAACCTTATCGAACTATCATCAGTTACACCAGTGGTCCCCAACATTTTTATCACCGCAGACCAGTCAATGCTTGACAATTTTACCGTGGACCGGGGAGCATACATTATTAATAATAATAATAATAATAATAACGAACGCTCCATAAATGTTATTTTTCAACAGTTAAATAAATTTGGTTGGAGCTCGAACTCTTCTTCTTCAAAAAAAAAAAGACAGATGATCATGCACCAGCTTAGAGAATGAAGGCTCAGGCTCAGTCTCGCCAAAAATCCCTGCTAATGTTTAAAACATGTCCAACACGCCTCTGTTCACACGCTGTCCCCTTGTGAGTTACACGTTAGTGGTCAAATAACCGACGTTTAACTGACAGAATCCAGTCATTTTTCAAAATAAAAGATCGTTCAGACTCAGATAATAAATAAAACAGAAATAAGTAATTAATAATTAATTATTTCTTGTGCAGCCCGGTACCAATTGATCCACGGACCAGTACCAGTCCGTGGCCCGGAGGTTGGGGACCACTGAGTTGCACTACAGACCAGGAGAATGTAATGCTAATGTGGACGACTTGAGTAGACTGCCACTAGACTCTCCGATAGCTAATGTACCAGTATATGAAGAAGCAGTCTTGGCTCTATCGTTACTCAATGAGACACCTGTCTCCATTAAAATGATAGCACAGTGGACTGGAAAAGATCTGACCTTATTACATGAGGTTTTGTGTTAACTGACTGGCCGACTGCTGATTCACCAGAATTCAAACCATATACAAATCGACAAAATGAGTTAAGTGTCGAGCAAGGTGTCCTGATGTGGGACACCCGGTCGAGAAAGACTGCTGGAAGAGTTACATGAAACTTATCCAGGTATAGTTCACATGAAAGGTCTCGCTTGCAGCTATTTCTGGTGGCCTGGAATGGACAATGAAAAGAAAGTGAAGGAATGTCATGTTTGTCAGATGAACTGTAAACGCCCTCCCGTGGTACCACTGCATCCGTGAGAGTGGCCAGGTAAACCATGGCACAGAATCCATATTGATTCTGCTGGACCATAAGGAGGATGTATGATTTTAGTTTTGGTAGATGCACATTGATACACATATTGTGCCCTCCTCCACCACCGACGTCACGCTGAAAAAATTGCGGCAAACGTTTGCGACGTTAAGTTTGCCGTCACCGTTGTCTCTGACAATGGTACCTGCCTCACCAGTAGTCAGTTCCAGGCCTTTTGTAAAATAAACAGTATAAAGCACATCACTTATTCACCCCACCATCCGGCTAGTAACGGATTAGCTGAGCGAGCAGTACAGACTATCAAAGCAGGATTAGCCAAATCATCGGGTAACCTAGATCGTCTGTATCGTATACTATCAGCTTATCATGTCATGCCCCAAACCACCACTGGACAGTCACCAGCAGAGTTATTCTTCAAGAGAAGACCCAGAACACAACTAGATTTGGTGTTGCCCTCTTCACATGCTCGAGTTCCTGCAAAGCAATTGTACGAAATTGAGCGACATGCTAGGGACCGTGTTTTCCATATTGGGGACTCTATGGGTTCTGTATGAATTTTCAAGGAATACCAAAATAGCAACCAGGGGTAACTGAGGAGAAATTAGGCCTTGTCACATATACAGTTAAGTCACATGATGGCCGCATCTGGCGTCGACATCAAGATCATCTACGTCAACAACATCCAAATGAGGAAAGTGTATCTGCTACGTCATCTGTTTCAGCAGTGCAATCACCACCCTTGCTTCTTGCCACCATACCAACATCGTCTGTTGTTCCGACTTCAGAACAGAATGACACTGAGGAAAGCTCAACCGACCAGATACCCGTGACTTCAAATGACAAAACGGTCACTGTATCTAGGCCTGTGGTGGTGCGACGCACAGGTCGTACAGTGAAACCACCAAAAAAGTTGAATTTGTAAAATTGTCAATTGAGTGTATGCCGAACGCTGCTCAGTGTGATAATTACTTTGTTATATAGTATTTGACTTTATCAATCATGTATCATTGTGAACATTGTCAAGTTCAATTCTAACCAAATATTCAAATTTTTAGTATGGTGAAATTGACAATTGTTAGATAATGTGTCACATATGTGAAGTGTTAAGTTCTGGACAATTATTGACATTATGCTCGTAAATTATGTTCCATTTACAATGTTGGTCATTTATGTTATTTAAAAGGTCTGCACACTACTGTTCATGTATTGTATATTCATGTGACGAAAATGCTTGTAGGCTACTGCGCATGCACGAACTCCATCTTAGTTGGATCAATAAGTAAGTTGTTTTCCTCCATGAGGTATTGGTATCTTTTAATGTCTGAAACAGTTGATACTCAATTTCAATACACGACAACCGTATTTCCTGTTTCTGAAGTATGAGTCTGAAACGCCGACATTTAATTTTATTCATATCGTTTATAAACCATTTGCTCTGATAAAATCGCTACAATAGCGAGAATTGGTCAGTTTGGCATTCACTGAGTTTAATGCTGTTCCCGAACCGTCCACTAACGGACAGTGTTTAGTCGGGTGCAGTCGATGATGCAGAGTCGTGGTAATTCGGCGTCAACTTCCGGTTTGGGCAAAACATTGCTTTGGGTACTACAGTGAGTCATCGACTTACGACCTATGCGAGTTACGTCTGATCGACTTTACGACCGCTAAAGTCGTGAAGCATTATTCATGGCAGTGCAGTGCGAGTGCTGCGTACGACAGTTGTTTGCGCTGCCAGCAGCGCCAGCATCTTAAAAGGCCAAGCAGGAGCTGGTGCAGCTTCACTTTCTAACTGCTCATTGCAAATCTATTCATCTACTTTCAATGTGTCACGTCATTGTGGCGCGAAGCTGAGAGCCAATCCTTTCTGTGTGGGCGGGTCCGATACCTTGAAAGTCTAATTTTATTGGACTCACACGCTACAGTGTTTGTGACAGGAAGTGCGTCCCAAGTTTTGGCAATCAGGTGCTCTGCGGGTTGAAATTTTTCCATGTCTGTCCATTTGTGTTTGCTTGCAGCTGTGCTTGGCTTCGTGGAAATGAGCTGATCAAAACAAATGGAATTTATCTTTTTACTCAAACAAGCGCAGTCTGTGGTTGTTGTTATAATCCAATAAAATTGGAGTTTGAAGCTATTGGACCCGCCCACACAGTGGAGTACAGAAAGGATTGGCTCTCCGCTGCGTGTCACAGTGACGTGGAATTGAAAATAGATGTATAGATTTAAATGCGCAAGATTTATTCATCTGTTTTTGTTTGGCGTGAGTTTATTTGGATGGAAAGTCAACATCCAACCGCTTTTGGTTCCAGCAGACCGGTCGTAAATCAATCTGGTTGTAAGTCGACAACTGTCTGTATTTCAATTGAAAGTTGACATCCTTTGGCGTCCTTATAATTGTACGTTATGAAACATAACAACATCGAATTTAACTGGAATACGTTAGGTTTAGCTTGTTTTGTGTAAATATGGTTAATTCTTTATTGCGCTGTTGGCTGTCAAAACTGTGCAGGTGGACGCAAAGAAGTAATTTTTCACCGTTAACTGTGTCTCAGTTTAACTTTCATTAGGCAGTAGGCTTGAAGCTTAAGTAACATTACTTACCCTGAAATTTATGAATGACTTTTTATTATTAGCCCCAGTGTAACAAGCATGTTACATGTGACTGGTCTGTTATTGTGTATATCTGTAATCAATCCAAAATGTATCATGTTGCTACTGCTCATTTATATGATGTAATATTACATGTGTAGCTTAACTGTAAGTGTTTGTGGTTATAAATGTGTAGTGCTGTTTTGTATATTTTCATCTCTCAAGTTATGGGGACAGATTGCAGGTTGTGATTCCCCTCGGGAGCTCTTTGTTCTAACATTAAGCGAATAAAACTAACGTAGATGCCTCAGATGATTGATTTCTGAACCTGAGAGCGGTACTTGTGTGGAATATATTGATAACATTTCCGAGATTGTTCATCCTCTTGTACAAAAAGTGTCTGAAAAATTCCTTGTAATTTGTGGAATATATCAATTGAAATCCCTGCTATACTATACTAAGACGAGAGGTGGGCGTGGCAGGTGACATGTTTGGCATGGGGAATACTGTATTATTAAGGTCTGTACCTCATATTATGTGTCGTTGTATCTTCCAAACCTTCCTCGGCATGCTGCAAATGTTTAGACCATATCCATGTCTCTGGGGATACAAAACATCCTAATTATTTAGATTTATCGCATCGTTTTCCATATCGATGTGTGTGTATGTTCACCATGCTTTTTGCCCTAACCAGAAGTCGGAGCCGATTGACCATGGTGGCATGCATAATGTATGCAGAGTGCGCATTCTAGTTTTTCTTCTACATCATTGGGTGCAGTAATCGAACAGGAGAAGGAGAGAAACCCCTGGTCAAACTTGTGGCCCTCTGCTTCAGTGCCACCTGCTGTTGAGCTTGATTAATGAATAAATAAATAAATAAATCGCTTTCAGATTCTGTTTCTAACCAAGCCCTGAAATATTCTCTTCTTTATTTCCTAAACTCTCACTTCCAGTCTAAAATCTTTGACAGTAAGAAAATTTAATGTCTCCACAAGGACTAAAGCAGTTCACTTAATGATTGAGTAAAATTATTCTATTGTAATGCATGATTATATAACACAGAAGCACTGAATTATTGTGAATTCATTTTATTTGTCTGACCTGGGTGTTCTGGAAAGCACAATCAAGACACATTAAATCTGATCATGCATTTGTGGTCCAGTTCTACCACTTATTGAACTTTAATATCATCAGAGTTTATCTAAACTAATCACATATACCAATAACACACACTAATCGCATACACCGGTGACACATACACACTAATTATGTACATGAATAACACACACACACACACACACACACACACACACACACACACACATTAATCACATTCACCAACAACACACACATACACAGACTAATCACATTCAAGAATAGCATACAAACACTAATCACGGCAATCCACACACAATACAATACCACACACTAAGCACCCACACCAATGACGCACACACACACATGCTAATCACACCCACCCATAAAACACAAAAACAATTCTCACATAAACCAATAACACACACAAACATTAATCACATCCATCAAAAATATGGACACACTAATCATATACATCAAACACACACACATACACACACACACACACACACACACACACACACACACATGCAATAATCACATTCACCAATAAAGCACACTCACACTCTAGTCAGATACACAAATTACACACAAGAATCACATACAACAATAACACACACACACTAATCACATACAATCGAATCACATACACCAATAACACACACACATACACACACATTAATCACACCAATCCACACACAATATAACACTACCACACATTAATAACACAACCACTAATCACATACACCAATAAAACAGACACAATAAACGCATACACCAATAACACACACTACTCATATGCGCCAGCAACACACGCAATCACATACAACAATTACACACACACACACACACACACACAAATCACATTCAACAATAAAACACAAACAAACACTAATCACACCAAGTCACACACAATACAACACTATCACACACACTAAACACTTCTTCTTCTTTTCCTTTCGGCTTTTCCCTTCAGGGGTCGCCACAGCGAATCATCTGCCTCCATCTCACCCTATCCTTTGCATCTTCTTCTCTTACACCAACGACCTTCATGTCCTCCTTTACCACATCCATGAATCGTCTCTTTGGTCTTCCTCTAGGCCTTTTGCCTGGTAGTTCCAGCCTCAGCATCCTATTACCAATATACTCACTCTCCCTCCTGAGTACATGTCCAAACCATCTCAATCTAGCCTCTCTGACTTTGTCTCCAAAGCGTCTTACATGTGCTGTCCCTCTGACGTACTCATTCCTAATCCTATCCATCCTCGTTACTCCCAAAGAGAACCTCAACATTTTCATCTCTGCTACCTCCAACTCTGCCTCCTGTCTTTTCCCCAGGGCCACTGTTTCTAACCCATACAGCATCGTTGGCCTCAACACCGTTTTGTACACTTTTCCTTTCATTTTTGCCGATACCCTCCTATCACACATCACACGGACACTTTTCTCCAACCATTCCAACCTGCCTGCACACGCTTCTTGACCTCTTTTCCACACTCGCCATTGCTCTGGATTGTTGAGCCTAAGTACTTAAAATCCTCCACCTTTCTTATCTCTGCTCCCTGTAATCTCACCGTTCCTCTTTGGTCCTTGGCATTCATGCACATGTACTCTGTCTTACTGAGGCTAATCTTCATTCCCCTCCTTTCCAGGGCATACCTCCACCTCTCTAGATTTTCCTGCACTTGTTCTCTGCTCTCACTACAGATTACAATGTCATCTGCAAACATCATAGTCCATGGGGAATCTTGTCTAACCTCGTCTGTCAGCCTGTCCATCACCATAGCGAACAAGAAGGGGCTGAGAGCTGACCCTTGATGCAGTCCCACCTCCACCTTGAACTCTTCTGTCACACCGACAGCACACCTCACCACTGTCTTACATCTCTCATACATGTCCTGCACCACTCTAACATACTTCTCTGCCACTCCAGACTTCCTCATGCAATACCACAGTTCTTCTCTCGGCACCCTGTCATATGCTTTCTCCAGATCCACAAAGGCACAATGCAGCTCCGTCTGACCTTCTCTGTACTTCTCCATTAACATCCTCAAGGCAAACACTGCATCTGTGGTGCTCTTTCTGGGCATGAAACCAAACTGTTGTTCACAAATGCTGACTTCTGCCCTTAGTCTTGCTTCCACTATTCTTTCCTATAACTTCATCGTATGGCTCATCAACTTTATCCCTCTGTAGTTGCCACAACTCTGCACGTCTCCCTTGTTCTTAAAAATGGGCACCAGCACACTTCTCCTCCATTCCTCTGGCATCCTCTCACTCTCTAAGACCTTGTTAAATGTTCTTGTCAGAAAATCTACTGCTACCTCTCCTAGACACTTCCATACCTCCACCGGTATGTCATCAGGACCAACTGCCTTTCCATTCTTCATCCTCTTCAATGCCCTCCTCACTTCACCCTTACTAATCTTTGCTACTTCCTGGTCCTCAACAGTCACCTCTTCTACTCTTTTTTCTCTCTCATTTTCCTCATTCATCAGCTCTTCAAAGTACTCTTTCCATCTTCCCAGCACACTTCTGTCATCAGTCAATACATTTCCCTCTCTGTCCTTTATCAATCTAACTTGCTGCACGTCCTTCCCATCTCTATTTCTCTGCTGTGCCAACCTGTATAAATCATTTTCTCCTCCTTACTTTCCAGCCGAGCATACAAGTCATCAAACGCACTCTGTTTGGCCTTTGACACTGCTACCTTTGCCTTACGCTGTGTCTCCCTGTACTCCTGTTTACTCTCTTCGGTTTTCTCAATGTCCCACTTCTTCTTAGCTAATCTCTTCCTTTGTACACACTCCTGCACTTCCTCATTCCACCACCAAGTCTCCTTATCTACTTTCCTTCCAGATGACACACCAAATATTCTCCTACCTGTCTCCCTGATCACATTCGCTGTAGTTGTCCAGTCATCTGGAAGCACTTCCTGACCACCCAAAGCCTGTTTCAACTCCTCCTTGAAGACAACCCGACACTCTTCCTTTTTCAACTTCCACCACTTTGTCTTCTGCTCTGCCTTTGCCTTCTTCACCTTCCTCACCATCAGCATCATCCTGCACACCACCATCCTATGCTGTTTGGCAACACTCTCACCCGCTACTACTTTGCAGTCACTGACTTCCTTTAAATTACATCGCCTGCACAAGATGTAGTCTACCTGTGTGCTCCTACCTCCGCTTTTATAAGTCACCCTATGCTCCTCTCTCTTCTGGAAGAAAGTATTCACCACAGCCATTTCCATCCTTTTTGCAAAATCTACCAACATCTGTCCTTCATGCGTTCCTGTCCTGGATACCAAACCTACCCATCACTTCCTCGTCCCCTCTGTTTCCTGCACCAACATGTCCATTGAAGTCTGCCCCAATGACCACTCTTTCACCTCTGGGGTACTCTGCATCACTTCATCTAACTCCTCTAGATTCTCTCCTTCTCTTCTCGCTCACATCCTGTCTGTGGGGCATAAGCACTAACAACATTGACCATCACACCTTTAATTTCTAACTTGAGACTCATCACTCTGTCTGACACTCTTTTCACTTCTAGAACATTCCTGGCAAACTCCTCCTTCAAGATGACTCCGACTCCATTTCTCTTCCCATCCACACCGTGATAAAACAGCTTAAACCCTGCTCCTATGCTTCTAGCCTTGCGACCTTTCCACCTGGTCTCCTGAACACACAGTATGTCCACCTTCCTCCTCTGCATCATGTCAGCCAGCTCTCTACCTTTTCCTGTCATAGTTCCAATATTCAAAGTCCCTACTTTCAGTCCTAGACTCATGCCTTTCCTCTTCTCTCTCTGGCAACGGACACGCCTCCCGCCTCTCCTTCTTCGACGTCTTCGACCAACAGTAGTCCAATTTCCATCAGCACCCTGTTGGTTGACGGCACTGATGGCGGTCGTTGTTAACCCAGGCCTCGACCGATCCGGTATGTCATTCTTTCTTGTGATTCGCATAGTTTATTTGGCATTTGTTTTACGCCGGATGCCCTTCCTGACGCAACCCTCTGCATTTATCCGGGCTTGGGACCGGCGTGAGGGAGAGACACTGGTTTGTGCCCCCCCCCTCACGGCTGCATTTATCACACACACTAAACACATACACCAATAACACACACACACACACACACACACACACACACACATCACATACACTACTAACACGCACTAATCACATACAGCAATAATACACTTCTTCTTCTTCTTTTCTTTCGGCTGTTCACTTCAGGGGTCGCCACAGCAAATGATCTGCCTCCATCTCACCCTATCTTCTGCATCTTCTACTCTTACTCCAACTACCTTCATGTCCGCCTTGACCACATCCATAAATCTTCTCTTTGGTCTTCCTCTGGGCCTTCTGCCTGGTAGTTCCAACCTCAGCATCCTACAACCAAGATACTCACTATCCCTCCTCTGTTCATGTCCAAACCATCTCAATCTAGCCTTTCTGACTTTGTCTCCAAAACATCTAACATGTGCTGTCCCTCTGATGGACTCATTCCTGATCCTATCCATCCTCGTTACGCCGAAAGAGAACCTCAACATTTTCATCTCTGCTACCTCCAGTTCTGCCTCCTGTCTTTTCCACAGGGCCACTGTTTCTAAACCATACAACATCGCTGGACTCATCACCGTCTTGTACACTTTTCCCTTCATTCTTGTCGATACCTTCCTATCACACATCACACCGGACACTTTTCTCCAACCATTCCAACCTGCCTGCACATGTTTCTTCACCTCTTTTCCACACTCTCCATTGCTCTGGATTGTTGAGCCTAAGTACTTAAAATCCTCCACCTTCTTTATCTCTGCCCCCTGTAACCTCACCGTTCCTCTTGGGTCCTTGTCATTCACACACAAGTATTCTGTCTGACTGAGGCTAACCTTCATTCCCCTCCTTTCCAGGGCATACCTCCACCTCTCTAGATTTTCCTGCATTTTCTCTGCTCTCACGACAGATCACGAGGTCATCTGCAAACATCATAGTCCATGGAGATTCTTGTCTAACCTCGTCTGTCAGCCTGTCCATCACCATAGCAAACAAGAAGGGGCTGAGAGCTGACCCTTGATGCAGTCCCACCTCCACCTTGAACTCTTCTGTCACACCGACAGCACACCTCACCACTGTCTTACATCTCTCATACATGTCCTGCACCACTCTAACATACTTCTCTGCCACTCCAGACTTCCTCATACAATACCATAGTTCTTCTCTCGGCACCCAGTCATATGCTTTCTCCAGATCCACAAAGGCACAATGCAGCTCCTTCTGACCTTCTCTGTACTACTCTATTAACATCTTCAAAGCAAACACTGCATCTGTGGTGCTCTTTCTTGCCATGAAACCAAACTGTTGTTCACAAATGCTGACCTCTGCCCTTAGTCTAGCTTCCACTATTCCTTCCCATAACTTCATTGTATGGCTCATTAACTTTATCCCTCTGTAGTTGCCACAACTCTGTACATCTCCCTTGTTCTTAAAAATGGGCTCAAGCACACTTCTCCTCCATTCCTCCGGCATCTGCTCACTTTCTAAGACCTTGTTGAATATTCTTGTCAGAAAATCTACTGCTACCTCCCCTAGACACTTCCATACCTTCACCAGGACAAACTGCCTTTCCACTCTTCATCCTCTTCAATGCCTCCTCACTTCACCCTTACTAATCTTTGCTACTTCCTGGTCCTCAACAGTCATCCCTTCTACTCTTTTTTCTCTCTCATTTTCCTCATTCATCAGCTCTTCAAAGTACTCTTTCCATCTTCCCAGCACACTTCTGTCATCAGTCAATACATTTCCCTCTCTGTCCTTTATCACTCTAACTTGCTGCACATCATTCCCATCTCGATTTCTCTGCTGTGCTAACCTGCATAAATCATTTTCTCCCTCCTTACTGTCCAACCTATCATACAAGTGCCCTCTGTTTGGCCTTTGACACCGTTATCTTCGCCTTACGCTGTGTCTCTCTGTACTCCTGTTTACTCTCTTCAGTCCTCTCTGTGTCCCACTTCTTCTTAGCCAACCTCTTCTTTTGTACACACTCCTGCACCTCCTCATTCCACCACCAAGTCTCCTTATCTACTTTCCTTCCAGAGGACACACAAAGTACTCTCCTACCGGTCTCCCTGATCACCTTGGCTGTGGTTGTCCAGTCATCTGGAAGCAATTCCTGACCACCCAAAGCCTGTTTCAACTCCTCCTTGAAGACAACACGACACTTCCTTTTTCAGCTTCCACCACTTTGTCTTCTGCTCTGCCTTTGCCTTCTTCACCTTCCTCACCATCAGCGTCATCCTGCACACCACCATCCTATGCTGTTTCGCAACACTCTCACCCACTACTACTTTGCAGTCACTGACTTCCTTCAAATTTCATCACCTGCACAAGATGCAGTCTACTTGTGTGCTCCTACCTCCGCTTTTATAAGTCACCCTATGCTCCTGTCTCTTCTGGAAGAAAGTATTCACCACAGCCATTTCCATCCTGGATGGTTCTGTTCTGAAAAAAAGGCAGAAACAGGCAACACTAGAAATGTTCTTCAAGATGTAACCCATGTAAATACATGGTTACTAATTTTATTGGAGAAAACCCCTAATTTCCAACGCTCCCTGACTAGTTTCCTAGTCCCCTTGAACGCATCATAGGCACGTGCTGCGTGCGCCTGGCTGAGCACAGCAGAGAGTGCTGAGGAGCAGGACGCATACAGAGCCCTCGAAAAGCGACACAAAGCCTTGTTGTGTTTTGTTCTCTCTCAATCGAACCGGGTGGAGAGTGTTTGACGGATGGCGAGCCAAATCCAGTGAGAACTCTTGGCGGACCCAGAAGCAGTGTGGCCAACTGTTCTCTGGATGCGAGAGTAGATCTACAGACCCAACCACTTCAAATCATAGGATCCCAGATAAGAACAAATAAAAACACCTTTATCCCAAACGGATCACAATCCTGGAAAAGACTCCCGAATTCACACAAATCGAACCTTAGAGACTTAAGCTTATTTTATTTTATTTTTGTTTTGTAAAGAGTGTTCTACAACATTGTTTGCACTGTTTCTTGTGATATTGTTAATTGTAATAAATCTGCCGGCTGTTCAACTTTAAATCTCCACAATTCATTTTACTCCTCTAGAACCTAGTATAAAATCTAGCACAGCTATATCAAGCTGGTGTTACAAAGAGAAGAAAGGAACAGCCTGAAGAAGAGTTATCCCCTTCCAACCAATTACATGTTAATGTTTTTTCTTTCTTTCTTTAGTTCTTTATTTCTTGTGTTTCCTTTTTTTTACATTTCTTTGACATGTTTCATCACTGCATAATGTTTGTACTGTTCGTATTCCTTTACACAAACAATAAACATAAATAAACAAAAAACAAACAAAAAAGACACAAAATAAATTAATCTATTAAGAATTTTGTGTGTTTGTCCTGTTGTTTCACATTTAATATACGATTTGATATCAACCACATTATGAAATAACATTATGTTTTAAAAGGGTAGTTTTCTAGCTTCTTGGGACGGATTAAAATCATTTACATTATTTGTAATGGGAAAAGCAGATTTGGAATCCAAAAAAATCGGAATTCGAAGAGCCTTCTGGAATCGATTAATTTCGAGAACCAAGGAACCACTGTACGCCAGTAACACACACACTGTCTAATCAAATACACACACACACACACACACACACACACACACACACACACACACACACACACACATTCAACACACTACTAACATACACTAATCACAGACACAAATAACACACATACACAAAAACACACACTAATCACATACAAGATTAACACAAAGATAGACAATAATCATTTTCACCAATAAAACACAAACACACTAATTCCATACATTAATAATAAGCACAAACACACACACTAATCACATACACCATTAAACACACACACACACACACACGCACATACACACTTATTGCATCTACAAATCACACACACACACACACACACACACACACACACACACACACACACACACAATGTTATTAATTTATGTGAGTTGTGTGTGTGTTTGTGTATGTGTTTTATTACTGTATGTGATTAGTTTGTTTGTGTGTGTGTTGTGTGTGTGTTTTGGTGTCTGTGATTAGACAGTGTGTGTGTGTGTTACTGTCGTAAATGGGTCGTTTGTGTATTATTTGTGTTTGTGATTCGTGAGTGGTTGTTCAATTTGTGGATGTGATAAGTGTGTGTGTGTGTGTGTGTGTGTGTGTGTGTGTGTGTGTGTGTGTGCGTGTGAGTGTGTGTGTGTGTGTGTGTGTGTGTGTGTGTGTGTGTGTCTGTCTGTCTGTTTGTCTTGATGGCTGTGTTATGTGTATATATTTGTGTATATGATTAGAGTGTGTGTTTTTCTGTGTTATTCATGTATGTGATTAGTGATTGTGTGTGTTATTGGTGTATGGGATTAGTTTAGTTGTTTTATTGGTTTATGTGAGTGGTCTATGTGTTTTATTGGTGTGTGTTATTGGTGTATGTGATTCGTGTGTGTGTTTGTGTGTAGTATTGTTGTATTTGATTACTTAATATGTTATTGATCTACGTGATTAATGTTTGTATGTGTTGGTGTTTGTGATTAGTTTGTGTGTGTTATTGTTTTTGTGAGTAGTAGTTGTGTGTTTTAATGATGTATGTGATTAGTGTGTGTCTGTGAGTGTGTGTGAGTTATTGGTGTATGTGATTAGTGTGTGTGTCATTGGTGTAGGTTATTAGTGTGTGTGGTAGTGTTGTATTCTGTGTCGATTGGTTTGTTTAGTGTTTGTCAGTGTGTGTGTGTCCATGTTATTGATATATGTGATTAGTGTTTTTTCTTATTGGTGTATATGATTAGTGCGTTTGTGTTTTTGGTGTATGTGATTCTTGTGTGTATAATTAGCGTATGAACTGTGTGTGTTATTTGTGAGTGTGCTTATTTGGTGAATGTGATTATTGTGTGTGTTTGTGTGTGTGTGTGTCAATGTTATTGATCTACATGATTAATGTTTGTGTGTGGTGTTGGTGTATGTGATGTATGTGATTAGTGTGTGTGTGTGTGTGTGTGTGTGTGTGTTATTGGTGTATGTGATTAGTGTGTGTGGTAGTGTCGTATTCTGTGTCGATTGGTTTGATTAGTGTTTGTGTGTGTTTGTGTGATTGGTATATATGATTAGTGTGTGTTTGTGTTTGTGTGTGTGTTATTCCTGTACATAATTAGTGTGTGTGTGTGTGTGTGTGTGTGTGTAATTGGTGTATGTGATTAGTTTGTGTGTTATTGGTATATGTGATTGGTGTGTGTATGTGTGTGTTTGTGTGCGTGTACTATTACTGTAAGTGATTAGTTTGTTTGTGTTTTATTGATGAATGTGTTTATTTTCTCTCTGTGTTAATCTTGGATTGATTAGTGTGTGTTATTTGTGTATGTGATTACAGTGTGTGTTACGTGTGTGTTTGTGTGTTGTTGTTGAATGTGATTGATGTGTGTGTGTATTTGTGTGAGTATGTGTGATTGGTCTATGTGATTAGAAAATGTTTTTGTTGATGTATATGATTAGTGTGTGTGTGTGTGTGTGTGTGTGTGTGTGTGTGTGTTTGTGTGATTGGTGTATATGATTAGTGTGTGTGTTTGTGTTTGTGTGTGTGTTATTCCTGTACATAATTAGAGTGTGTGTTATTGGGATATGTGATTGGTGTGTGTATGTGTGTGTTTGTGTGCGTGTCCTATTACTGTAAGTGATTAGTTTGTTTGTGTTTTATTGGTGAATGTGTTTATTTTCTCTCTGTGTTAATCTTGGATTGATTAGTGTGTGTTATTTGTGTATGTGATTACAGTGTGTGTTACGTGTGTGTTTGTGTGTGTCCCTATCTCAAAAAATTAGCATATTTCATCCGACCAATAAAAAAAGTGTTTTTAATACAAAAAGAGTCAACCTTCAAATAATTATGTTCAGTTCTGCACTCAATACTTGGTCTGGAATCCTTTTGCAGAAATGACTGCTTCAATGCAGCGTGGCATGGAGACAATCACCTGTGACACTGCTGAGGTGTTATGGAGGCCCAGGATGCTTCGATAGCGGCCTTAAGATCATCCACAGTGTTGGGTCTGGTGTCTCTATGGGGTTCAGGTCAGGAGAGTTGGCAGGCCAATTGAGCACAGTAATACCATCGCCAGTAAACCATTTAGCAGTGGTTTTCCACTGTGAGCAGGTCGTGCTGAAAAATGAAAATCTTCATCTCTATAAAGCTTTTCAGCAGATGGAAGCATGAAGTGCTCCAAAATCTCCTGATAGCTAGCTGCATTGACCCCGCCCTTGATAAAACACAGTGGACCAACACCAGCAACTGACATGCCACCCCAGACCATCACTGACTGTGGGTACTTGACACTGGACTTCAGGCATTTTGGCATTTCCTTCTCCTCAGTCTTCCTCCAGACTCTGGCACCTTGATTTCCGAATGACATGCAAAATTTGCTTTCATCCGAAAAAAGTACTCTGGACCACTGAGCAACAGGCCAGTGCTGCTTCTCTGTGGCCCAGGTCAGCCGCTTCTACCGCTGTTTCTGGTTCAAAAGTGGCTTGACCTCGGGAATGTGGCACCTGTAGCCCAGTCCACTGCTTCCACAGGTGTGGTTGTGTGTTATTTGTGTATGTGATGAATTGTGTGTGTGTGTGTGTGTGTGTGTTATTGATGTATGTGATTAGTGGTTATGGATGTGTGTGTGTGTGTGTATGTTACTGATGTATGTGATTGGTGTGTTTGTGTGTGCTTTATTGGTGTATGTGATTAGTGCTTTGTTTGTTTAGTGAATATGATTAGTGTGTATGTGGGTATGTTATTGGTAAACATGATATGTGTGTGTGTGTGTGTGTGTGTTTGAGTGTAATTGGTATATGTGATTAGAGTGTGTGTGTGTGTTATTGGTGCATGGGATTAGTTTGTTTGTGTTATTGGTTTATGTAAGTAGAGTGTGTGTGTGTGTGTGTGTGTGTTGTTGATTTTTGTGTGTCTGTTTGTGTGACTTATTGTTGTATGTGATTAGTGTGATTGTGTCTCTGTTAGTGTTGTATGTGATTAGTGTGTTTTTGTGTATTTGATTCGTGTGTGTTAGTAGTGTATGTGATGTGTGTGTGTGTGTGTGTGTGTGTGTGTGTGTGTGTGTGTGTGTGGTGTAGTTTTGTGTATAGATTGGTTTGATTAGTGTGTGTGTGTGTGTGTGTGTGTGTGTGTGTGTGTGTGTGTGTGTGTGTGTGTGTGTGTGTGTGTGTGTGTGTGTGTATGTCTGTGTGTGCATGATTGGTGTTTGTGATTAGAGAATGTTTGTAATGGTGTTATTGATGTATGTGATTGTTGTGTGTGTTAATGTATGTGGTTAGTTTGTATGTGTCCATGTTATTGATGTATGTGATTTGTTTGTGTGTGTGTTTTCTTGGTGTATGTGATTAGGTTGTGTGTGTGTTATAGTGTTTTGTGTGTGGATTGCTGTGGTGTGTGTGTGGGTGTGTGTGTGTGTGTGTGTGTGTTATTGTTGAATATAATTAACGTATTAGTGTGTGTGTTTGTGTGAGTGTGTGATTGGTGTTTGTGATTGGAGAATGTGTGTGTTGTTGGAGAATATGATTAGTGTGTGTGTGTGTGTGTGTGTGTGTTTGTGTGTTTTTATTGATGCCTGTGATGTGTGTGTGTGTGTGTGTGTGTGTGTGTGTGTGTGTGTGTGTGTGTGTGTGTGTGTGTGTTATTGATGTATATGATTACTGTTTGTGTGGTTTTTGGTGTATGTGATTAGTAAGTTGTCTGTTATTGGTGCATGTGATTCTTCTGAGTGTAATTATTGTGTGAAATGTGTGTTATTTCTGTGTTTGATGAGAGTGTGAGTGTGCTTTATTGGTGAATGTTGTTATTGTAGGTGTGTGTGTTATTGATGTTTGTGTGTGTGTGATTAGTATGTTTTCTGTTATTGGTATATGTGATTCTTGTGTGTGTGTGTGTGTGTGTGTGTGTGTGTGTGTGTGTGTGTGTGTGTGTGTGTGTGTGTGCATGGGTGTGTTGTTGGTATATGTGATTAGTTTGTGTGTGTTATTGCTTTATGTGCTTTGTGAGTGTGCTTTAATGGTGTTTGTGATTAGTGTATTTGTGTGTGTGTCTGTGATTGGTGTTTGTGATTAGAGAATGTGTATGTTGTTGGGGAATGTGATTAGTGTGTGTCTGTGTTATTAATGTATGTGGTTTGTGTGTGTGTAGTTAGTGTGTAGCAATGTGTATGTTATTTGTGCATCTGACTCAAGTGTTAGTGTGCTTTATTGGTGAATGTGATTATTGTGCATGCAAGTGTGTTTGGTGATGTAATCAGAGTGTGTGTCCGTGTTATTGATGCATGTGTTGAGTGTTTGTGTGTGTGTATGCGTTGTTGGTGTATGTGATTAGTTTGAGTGTGTTTTTGGTTTATGTGAGTTGTGTGTGTGTGTGTGTGTGTGTGTGTGTGTGTGTGTGTGTGTGTGTGTGTTTTATCGGTGAATGTGATTTGTGTGTGTGTATTGTTGATGAATGTGATTTGTGTGTGTGTGTGTGTGTGTGTTTGTGTGTCTATTTTATTGGTGTATGTGTGATTAGTGTAGGGGTTAGTGTGTGTTATTGGTGTATGTGATTTGCTTGGGTGTATGTGTGCGTTTTTGATGTATTTGATTAGTGTGTTTGTTATTGCTGTATGTGTTAAGTGTGTGTGTGTGTGTGTGTGTGTGTGTGTGTGTGTGTGTGTGTGTGTGTGTGTGTGTGTGTTTTGTGTTTTTTGGTGTATGTGATTATTGTCTCTGTGTGTTCGTCTTGTATGTGATTCGGGCGTGTGTGTGTTATTTGTGTATTTGATTAGTGTTTGTTCATAGTGTATATGATCTCTCGCTTGCTTTCTCTCTTTCTCTCGCTGTTTGTGTGTGAGTGTGTTAGTGACTGTGTAAGTGTGTGGTAGTGTTGTAATGTGTGTTTTATCAACATCATCAAGCAGTCATTTGCTACAATGCTGGAAGAACGCCTAGAACCCATAGTGCTGGACAACCACGATGTGGTGGCAGCATGAGGTACACTTCGTGAGATAGTCTACAACACAGCCATGGAGTGCCTCGGGCCTACCACCAGACAGCACAAAGACTGGTTTGATAAACTGTTCTGAGATCACACAGTTGCTGGAAGACAAGCGCCGTGCCTACAAAGCCCACCTTGATGACCTACACTCAACAGCAAAGAAAGATGCACTGAAGAGCATTCACAGCACCATCCAGCTAAAGCTGCATCAGATGCTAGACTCCTAGCTCCGCGACAAAGCCAATGAGATGCAAGGATATGCAGACAGGAGAGACATGAAGAACTTCTATAGCAGCCTCAAAGAAGTCTACCACTTCTATGGTCCTACCACTTCTAGGTCACCAACTCTTCTCAGTGCAGACAGATATACTCTCATAAATAACAAAGACAAGATCCTTGAGAGATGGACTGAACATTTTGAGAGTGCACTAAACCATTCTTCTACCATGAATGATGAGGCTATCAATTGTCTCCCACAAGTTCCAGTCAATGAGACAATGGATGCCTCGTCAACGTCTGAAGAGATCCAGAAAGCAATCTGTCTATTGTCCAGCGGTAAGGCACCTGGTCCAGACTCAATTCCAGCTGAGGCCTATAAGGAGTGCGGCAGAGCACTCGTTGAAAAACTCCATTAACTATTCCTAGTCATATGGCAGCATGAAACATTTCCACAAGACTTTAAGGATGCCTCCATTATACACCTTTACAAGAACAAAGGTAATCATCAGGCCTGTGACAACCATTGGGGAATATCCCTGCTGTCCATTGCAGGAAAGGTCCTGGCCAGAGTGTTGGTGAATCGGCTCATAGCCCATCTTGAGCAAGGCCTCCTTCCAGAGAGTCAGTGTGATTTCCAAAAAGATCGTGGGACTATAGATATGGTATTGGCTGCCAGGCAGCTTCAAGAGAAGTGTCAGGAACAGAACACCGACCTTTATTCCACCTTTGTTGATCTGACCAAGGCCTTTGACACTGTAAGTAGAGAGGGTCTATGGAGAATCATAGCGAAATATGGATGGATGCCCAAGAAAATTAATCGCCATCATATGACAGTTCCATGATGGTATGCTGGCTCGGGTACAAGACAGTGGAAAGGTGTCAGAACCATTCCCAGTTTCCAATGGAGTGAAACAGGTCTGTATGCTTGCCCCAACCCTCTTCAGCCTCATGTTTTTAGCAATGCTGAGGGATGCTTTTGGAGACACTGACATAGGCATTGGCATCAGGTACAGGTTTGATGGCTCACTTTTTAACCTCAGGAGGCTACAAGCAAAAACCAAGGTTTCAATTGATATCATCAACGACCTTCTATTTGCCGATGACTGCACCATCAATGCTGCTTCTGAGGCGGATATGCAACAGTGGGATGTTCTCTGATGCCTGCAACAACTTCGGGTTGACAATTAGCACCGAGACGACTGAGATGATGTACCAACCAGCCCAAGGGAAACCCACGTTGGACCTGATGGAATAAATTGATAGGATAAATGAGATGCAACTATATGTGTTATGTAACTTCTGTGTATCTAAAGCTTCCTGTTCTTCTTGTAATTGTGACATGTGCGCTAGGTACATGAAACTGTTGGGTGGGTGTTCCGGGATTCGGAAAGTAACAATGTAACAATGAGGAATTGCTTTGAAATGGAATTAACGAAGTGTTAAGTGCCGCAGGGCACAAACATATATATGGAAATGCTTTGTGAACACGCAATTACTGCTTTGCACGCACATCCCCAAGTGTTAAGTGCCGCAGGGCACAAACATATATATGGAAATACTTTGTGAACACGCAATTATTGCTTTGCACGCACATCCCTCTGTATAAATAAGCTAACACTGCATGTGTTCGATGAGCTTCCGATGAATAAACCAGACTGATTTCACTCATGTGGTTCATTGTCTGTTGCTCCCGGAGTACTCCTAGACGTTGAGATGCAGGAATCCAGGTCGTGCAGGTTTCTCTAAGAGCTTCTTACAATTCTGGTGACCCCGACGTGATACTCCTGATCAGGTAAGACAAGATTTGTTTGACTACCTGGTTAGCAGTATCTGAGCGTCTGTTATCCCCTTCTTTAGAAGGGATGGTTATCCCCTTTTTATAAGGGATGGTTTAACCCATTTTCATAAGGGATGGTTATCCTCAGTTGCTATAACTGGGAAGAGCGCTATACAAAAGGTGCACGTGTATTCCTGCATGCCAACGTATTTCTGATGGTGGGTAAATAATGGGAAATTCCTACCCAAAGCCTAATCCCGGGGCACTCCCTAAGGAATGGATGAATAGATGTGGTCTTGCTTATTATACTGAACCATGGCTTAGGAATCTAGCCGGATGGACGGAGGGACTCGACCAAGTGCCAAACTTCCCTCGAATGGGGACTTTTGATGCAGGATCCCTGACATCCGTGCATCGCATGATTTATGATGGATTGGGCAACCCCTCCTGGGATTATGAATACATGAAGGAGGCTTATGTAAAATGGTATGAAATGCGCTCATACTGGTTACAACTTAAGAAACTCTTCGAACCAAAGAGGGTGACTCAGAGTGTCCCCAAACCTAAATTAGTGAGTAAGGAAAAGGAAAAAAATAGAAGAGGACGGGGGAAGAAGGGCGTCATCAGACTCATTATCGTTCCTCGCTCTATTGGAGGGATAATCCCGACGCGTTAAAAACCTTGCGCGCGCAATTTACGGCTTATCTAGTCTCCCGACGGGAAGGAGCTTGTGATCTCTCCCACGTCACTAACTGGGGTAGAATATCTTTTTGTTATCGATAGTCGTGCGACCCTATCCTCCCTAGGCAGGGACTACCAGGGTGCTGTCTCCTCCATGTCTACCAGCTCTGTGGGTATAGATGGGGTCCCCTTCTCCTTCCCATATACGCCGCCCCTTCTTTTATGTTTTCCTGATGACCCTACGCTTCATAAATTGCAAATATCCTACTCCTTTGTACACATGTCCGAATGCCCTTTTAATTTGCTGGGCCGCGATCTCATGAGCATTCTGGGGTTTCAAATCTCTTTCCAGGGCTCGAGCATGACCATTCAAATGTGCGACACCTCCTCTGTTTCTCTGTTGTCATTGCAAGTGCAGCCCTTGCCCTTTAACGTTAATTCGGCGTGCGTGGTGAGTTCCACCTCGCCCCCTGTACTCGACACGCTGCCCACCAATCTTTGGGCAGAACATAAGAATGGCGTGGGTTGTGTGGACTGCGTTCCGTATGAAGCTACCGTTAAGCACATTTTGCCCGTGTACATCCGACAATACCCCTTATCGCCTCAAAAAATGTTGGGTATCGACACCATTTTGGCCTCTCTTCTGGAACAGGGTATCATTGTGCCGTGCACAAGCCCTGAGAATACTCCTGTGAACCCAGTTCCCAAGCCGGACGGTTCTTGGCACCTAACCCAGGATCTCAGAAAAATTAATGAGCTCATCATCCCAGTCTCGCTGATCGTCCCGGACGTGCCCTCTATTATGGCTTCCATTCCTTGCAACCATACCCATTTCTCCGTGATTGACCTGTGCCCGGCGTTTTTTAGTATCCCTGTTGAGCCCAACACACAGCCCCTCTTTGCTTTCACACACCGACAGCGATAGTACACGTGGACTAGATTACCTCAAGGGTTCATAGACTCTCTCTCGACGTTCCCGTGGGTTCCTGTTTCCACTCCTACGCCGACGACCTCCTGGTGTCCGGCCTAACTTATAAACTGTGTCTTGATGCAACCGTCCAACTGCTCCTCTTATTGGAAAAGAAGGGTTTCAAAGTTTCAAAGACCAAGCTACAGTTTTGCCTACCGACTGTCATATACCTGGGCTACGAACTCTCTCATGGGACAAAACGCCTTACTCAGGATCGCATCAAGATCATGTTGGACACTCAGAAGCCTGCCACGAAACAGGTGCTCCTTGCTTTCCTGGGCCTCATTAACTACTGCCGCCAATGGATCCCGGACTGTTCCTTTTATGACAAACGTTTACGCTCTGCCGTGGCTCACACTGAGCCTCTCCACCAACCTTTGGTCTGAACTGAGGACATGCTGGACGCATTCAAAGCTCTGAAGTCGGCCCTCTGCTCCGCGCCGGCTCTCGGACTCCCGGAATACACCAAACCCTTTCGTCTCTATGTCGCGCACCAGGCCGGCACGGATTCTGGGGTTTTGTCTCAGGACCACGGGGGGGACTGAGACCCTGTGCTTTCCTCTCCAAAACTTTAGATACTGTAGCTCAGGGTTTACCTGCTTGCCTTCGCGCTGTCGCTGCCAGTGCGGTGTTAGTTCTCGAAGCAGAAAAAATAGTGCTCTCCCATCCACTCGTTTTACACACCAGCCATTAGGTTAGGCATATCCTTAATACTCTGTCTACACAACACATGTCTTCTCAATGTCGCTCAGGTTACGAGGCCATCCTTTGTGCCACTGATAATCTAACCATCTCTTGTTCCTCTTCCCTAGATAACGTGGCCCAGGCCCTACAGCGCCTGCTTAATGCTCAAGATGACTGCGAACCGTTGGGACATGACTGCATGGACACCATTGTCCATGACACCAGTATTAGGTCCGACTTATTATCCACGCCTCTCTCCACAGGTCTCTCCCGGTTTGTAGATGGGTCATGCTCGAAACCCTCCGATGGAGTGTTCCTCTGCGGCTACGCGGTATGTTCCTTACCGGACCAAGTTTTGTAAGCGTACTCGCTCCCCTTTAATTCCGCTCAAGCAGCGGAGTTATACGCGCTCACTCGGGCATGCACTCTCGCCTCCGACCAGGACGTTACTATATACACTGACTCTCGTTACGCTTTCGGGGTGACGCATGATTTCGGCCGTATCTGGCAATCTCGTGGTTTCACTGCTGCTGACGGTAAGCCCATTTCACATTCCACCTTGGTCCAGGACCTTATTGTGTCCTGCAATCTCCCGCTCCGTTTAGCGATCGTAAAAACCCGCGGTCATTCCTCTGACCACACTGATGAGGCACGAGGTAACTCTTTGGCTGACCGCGCGGCTAAACAGGCTGCCTTGCTCGGCTCCATGCCGCTGTTCCTGCAGCCCGCGCTGGTGTCAACCTCACACATGCTTAGCGCCCTCCTCCCTGACTTGGATCTGAAATCCCTTCAGTCCTCGGCGTCCACAGAAGACACTGATTTTTGGTCTTCGCATGGCTCTCAGCCCTCGGGGGACAGCATTCTACTCGATTCGACCGGTCGCTTATGTCTGCCCATGCACTGTCTTCCTTTCCTCGTCCGCGAGTTTCACGGGCCTACACATCGCGGTCGAAGAGGGGTGGTGACAGATATGGAAAAAGATTTTTGTGTACGACAACTAGCCTCTACGGTACACAGCATTCTGGACAAATGCCTGATTTGTGCACAGAACAATGTGTCCAAACCACACTCATCACATCAGCATCTGCCGAAACCAGATACTCCCTTCCAGGAGTGGCAGATAGATTTTACTCACATGCCCCGGCAGGGCCCCTTTAAATATCTATTGGTCATCGTGGATAAATTTTCCTGGTGGGTCGAAGCTTTCCCATGTGGGAACGAAAACGCCCGAGTAGTGGTTCAAAAGTTATCACAGGAAATTATTCCCAGATATGGCCGTCCGTTGGGAATTGATTCGGACAAAGGCACACCATTCACCTCAAAAGTCACTCAACTGTTGGCCCAAGAGCTAAAGATCTATAGGCGTTTCCATGTCCCATATCACCCTCAGTCCTCCGGAATCGTGGAACGAACAAACAGAACAATTAAAGGGAAATTACGGAAGGCAATGCACACCACTGGATCAAGGAATTGGGTTTCAGTACTACCCGTGGTTTTGGCGGATCTGCGAATGACCTCGCAGGTGGCCTTAGGGAATCTATCTCCTTACGAAGTGGTAATGGGGAGACCCTTCCCACTCCTTGGAGGAAGGGAAAGCAGGCTTTGGGGACGGAAGACTTAGATATACACATGAGCGAGTATGCCGTGGGTCTTGTTAAGGTCCTAAACAATTATTGGAAACGCACTAATCAGAGTACTTCGGTCCCGGCAGACACAAGCACTCACGCCTTCAAGGTAGGAGGCAAGGTTCTGGTAAAAAAATTTGCGAAACTAAATCCCCCTTTTAGAGACACCCCTTACAGTGAGCCCACAGAGATACTCGCTGCTACTCATACTGCCGTACTAACTGACCTCTTTCCGCAGTGGATCCATGCTACCAGACTGAAGAAAAGTCCACAATGATGGATGAAGACTGAAGAAAAGTCCACAATGATGGATGAAGTGCACTCTGTATTTGTGAAATTTTTGTCCTCATTACCTCTCTTTCAGGTCTCGAGATACCAGCCCTTCTGGGGTGAATGAACTACTCGTCTGGACCTGATCCAGATACCTAAGTATCACCACCACATCCTCTCGCACACGGGTCGGA
Source organism: Plotosus lineatus (assembly GCA_024760905.1). Lineage (NCBI taxonomy): Eukaryota > Metazoa > Chordata > Actinopteri > Siluriformes > Plotosidae > Plotosus > Plotosus lineatus. Next base: position 1,302,192 of record CM045740.1, read on the forward strand.
TAACACCCATTTAAAAATCCAAGTTATGTATACCTCTTATGCCCTGCTCTTAATCGAGCTACTATGCGTGGTCTCGGGTTGGTGCACACCTTACCGTCATCTGGAAAATAACAGGTTCTGGCAGTATTTAAATTTCACGGTAAAACGAGATGTGACCCAGGAAGAATGTATTGTTTGCTCTCTCTTTCCCCATGATGGAGGAACCCCGTATGTATATACCCCAGCACGGGACAATTATGCCACTATAAACATGACATGGGTACGGGGTGAGTGGGGAACATTTAATCAAGCGAAAGTATTTCTGAGGCGCCACCTCGACCCGAATTCAGGCTTTTCCATGCATTGGGACCTAAGGTTCACTATAGGCTCGCTGTGTTTGTAAACGACACCATCCTAGCCGTCGACGGAATCAAACAGGAACTGACAGCCCTGAGGCTTATGGCCACCCAGAATCGTATGGCACTTGACGCACTGCTCGCAGACCCCACCTTCCTTTGCGAGCAGTGCGTCAAGTGCCACCCAAAATCGTATGGCACTTGACGCACTGCTCGCAAAGGAAGGTGGGGTCTGTGTTCTTATAGGCGAATACTGCTGTACCTACATCCCACCGAATGACTCACCTGGGGGCAATATAGCTCAGGCTTTACAAAAAATGCATGACATAGCGGACCAACTGCAACGCGACGAAAGTCCAAACTATGCCTGGGGATTCCTCCACTCTCTTTTCGGCATGTTTACCCCGTATTTAACCATGCTTGTTCCTGTATGTGTATGTTTGTTGTTGGTTTGCGTCTTTGGACCCTGTATTTTTAGGTGTTTGATGAATCGAATCTGGGCCCTGGCCAGTTCCTTCAGCGAACCCCGATATACCCGCCTGCTCTCTGCCTCTGTCGATGACTATGGACCCAAGAACACGTCGTGTGTGTAGTGCTTGGATACATCCGGCGATGACTATGGACCCAAGAATACGTCGTGTGTGTGTAGTGCTTGGATACAGCCGAACGGGAAGGCTACCGGAGCCCCGAGGTACGTGGGCGAAGGGTGATGGGGCTCTGCCTGCCCTTCAAGCACCAGCCTCGGCGCAACCACGGCCTGGTTTCTTCCCTACGGTGTCCAACATTCCACACGAAGAAAAAACCACCTCTGAAATGCCACAAGAAAGAGAGGGCTCCGGCGTGCCGCTACAGAATTTATACATATTTCATAGTATAAAAGAGGGGATTGATGGAATAAATTGATAGGATAAATGAGATGCAACTATGTGTGTTATGTAACTTCTGTGTATCTAAAGCTTCCTGTTCTTGTAATTGTGACATGTGCGCTAGGGACATGAAACTGTTGGATGGGTGTTCCGGGATTCGGAAAGTAACAATGTAACAATGAGGAATTGCTTTGAAATGGAATTAGCGAAGTGTTAAGTGCCGCAGGGCACAAACATATATATGGAAATGCTTTGTGAACACACAATTACTGCTTTGCATGCACATCCCCAAGTGTTAAGTGCCGCAGGGCACAAACATATATATGGAAATACTTTGCGAACATGCAATTATTGCTTTGCACGCACATCCCTCTGTATAAATAAGCTAACACTGCATGTGTTCGATGAGCTTCCGATGAATAAACCAGACTGATTTCACTCGTGTGGTTCGTTGTCTGTTGCTCCCGGAGTACTCCTCGACATTGAGATGCAGGAATCCAGGTCGTGCAGGTTTCTCTAAGAGCTTCCTCCATGGAGAGTTCTTACAGGACCCAACATCTTTGTCAATGTACAAAAACTGAAAGCAGTGGACAAGTTTAAATATCTTGGCAGCACACTCTCCTGTACAGTTGTCATTGATGATGAGGTCAACATCAGACTTGCTAAAGCAAGCGCTGCCTCTGGCAGACTCCATAAGAATGTGTGGGATAGAAGAGGCATCACCACAGAAACAAACATCAAGGTCTACAAAGCGGTAGTGATCACCACCCTGCTCCATGTCTGAGACTTGGACGGTCTACCAACGTCATGCCAAGAAGCTAAATCATTTCCACACCACCTACCTCAGAAAATTGCTTAAAAGTGGCAAGACAAGATCCCAGACACAGAGGCACTCACCCGAGCAAACCTTACCAGCATCTATACCATCCTGATGCAGACCCAGTTATGCTGGGCAGGCCATGTTGTTCGAATGCCTGACCATCGGCTCCCAAAGAAACTTTTGTTTGGTGAACTGGTAGTGCATGAACTTTGAGAACTTTAAAACTTTGGTAGTGCATGGTAAACAATCCCAAGGAGGACAGAAGAAGTGCTTTAAAGACACCCTGAAAGCTTCACTGAATGCCTTTAACATCAAGTACATCTCTTGGGAGAAAGCATCTATGGATAGGAATTCATGGAGAGCAGCTATATGCAAGGGTGCCGAGTCATACGAAACCAACAGAATTGCTACAGCTGAGAAACGCAGGCAAGACAGAAATAGCAGGTCCTCCAAGCCCCCAGCGGCAGCCATGATACCCTGCCCATACTGCACCAGAGGGGGATAATGGATCAGCGTTCACGTCGCATCCCTCGTCAGTACCCATCTGGGGAAACTAATGATCCAAACCAGCCGACTGAATTCTAAAATGAATCCCAGTCCTCAGCCAAACAACAACAATAACAACAATAATGGACGCCACGACTTTCAAGATGTCGGCCCCACTATGCGACTCCTCCAAATCAATGTGGAGGGCCAATCAGCTGCCAAGCGAGAAATACTTTCTGAAATATGCCCTACCAACAACATAGATGTGATCTGCATCCAGGAAACACATGTTGCTGCTGATGCACCTGCATGCTGCCTCAAGGTAAATGGATATGATCTTATTTCCTTGTATGGCCATAACAAGCATGGACGTGCAACATACGTACGCTCAGACATGGCAGATGTTGAAATGGTAGAATCAGCAGAATACTATGACACAATCCGTATTGGAAGCTACACCGTCACAAATGTGTACAAACCTCCGCCTGCCCAGTGGTCTGATGCACCACTTCCAAACTATCAACACCCAGCTATTTATTTGGGGGACTTTAATAGCCACCATACCATCTGGGGATATGATAGTGAAGATGAGAATGGTGACTGGCTGATAGAATGGGCTTCATCAAACAATCTCCACCTAGTCTTAGACCTGAAGCAGCGCCGGTCTTTCCACTCAGCATGATGGAACCAAGGATACTCCCCAGACTTATGCTGGGTTACAACCTCAGAAGGCCATCCTCTCCTAGCTACACCTCAGGTGTTAGACGATTTCCCAAAAAGTCAGCACAGACCCATTGTGATACACATTGGACTCCGGATACCACTCACCAAATCTGTTGAGAAACCGAGATGGAACTTTAGGAAGGCTGACTGGGAAATGTATACTGAAAAAACTGAAAAGAGCATTGTCTGTATACCCAAAACTGGCATCCCCATTGAGAAATGCTTTCAAAGATTCCGCTTTGCAATCTACAAAGCTGCAGGAAGTACCATCCCAAGGGGTACAGACCAACATACACCCCATGCCTAAACGAAGAATGCCAACAACTCTTGACAGAGTACCAGGAGTCTGGAAGCACTGACATTGCCGACCACCTGATAAGTGCACTAGATAACGCACGTCGGGCAAGATGGGAAGAGCTTACTGAAAAACAGAACTTTACCCACTCAAGCCGCCAAAGCCTGGAAGCTTCTTAGACACCTCGGAACAGGACAGCAACCACCAAAATTGTCACGCCCAAGTGTGAAACCGAATGCTGTTGCTAACCACTTAGTGAAGCTTGGGAAAACTCCCATTGAAAAGACCCAAAAGAAAAAAGTTGTGAAAGAGCTCCGAGACTTTAGAAGGTCTGCCCATACAAATACAACCCAAGCTGAAACAGTTGTAAGTGCAGAGGTCACTACTGCTCTGAAGTCACTGAAATCTGGGAAGGCAGCAGGATATGATGGAATCTTTCCAGAATTCCTTTGTCACCTTGGACCACGTGCACAAACCTGGTTAGCAGCCTTCATGTCCCGTATTATACGTGAAAGACAACTGCCAAAGCTATGGAGAGAAGCAAAGGTTATCGCTATCCTGAAACCCGGGAAGGACCCAAAACTAGCATCTAGCTACCGACCCATATCCTTACTCTCAGTCTGCTATAAACTACTGGAACGCATTATCCTACACCGAATTAAGGATGATGTAGAAGCTGTACTCAACATTGACCAAGCCGGCTTTAGACCAGGTAGAAGCACCCAAGATCAGGTGCTAGCACTCACCACTTTTATAGAGAATGGATTTCAGGAGAATAAAAAGACTGGTGCAGTTTTCCTAGACTTGACAGCTGCATATGATACAGTGTGGCACTCAGGTCTTCTACTGAAACTATCAAAAATCCTTCCTTACTGGGTAGTAAACATAGTTGAGCTATTTCTACAGCACAGACGGTTCCGTGTTCATCTTGGTGGATACAGCAGTGCATGGCGAACACAGAAGAATGGACTACCCCAAGGTTCTGTCCTGGCACCAACTCTATTTGCACTGTACACCAATGACCTACCCATCACACACTCTCGTAAATTTGTATATGCAGACGACACATGCTTTGCTCTCCAAGCAAAAACATTTGATGAATTGAATGAGAGATTAACTGAGGACATGAGTCATATGAGCACCTACTGTAAACAGTGGCGGCTTCAACCTAGTGTGAAGAAGACCGTTTCTAGTGTTTTCCATCTACACAACGCTAGAAGTAAACAAGAGCTGGATATAACACTCAACAACAGCCGCCTGTCTCATGATGCAAAACCAGTGTACCTTGGAGTCACCTTGGACAGGACTTTGACATACAAAGCCCACCTGCAAAAAGTAGCCAAGAAAGTTCAAACAAGAAACAACCTTGTGCAGATGTTGGCTGGTACTACATGGGGAGCCAGTGCAAGGACACTACGTTCAGCAACATTAGCACTGTCATACTCTGTAGCGGAATACTGTGCTGCTGTCTGGAGGAACTCAGTTCACTGCAAACTAGTTGACACCAGATTGAACTGTGCTATGCGGACCATATCAGGTACACTAAAATCAACACATACAGACTGGCTGCCAGTTATGTGTAATCTTGCCCCGCCAGATATCCGCAGGGAAGCTGTCACTGCAAAGTTATTGGACTCTACACTCCAGATCCCAGGCCTTCCCCTGCTGAATGATATTGAGCACCACCCACGATACCGACTGACTTCAAGAAAACCCATCTGGTCTAACCTGCCCACAACAAACTACTCCATGGTAGAAAACTGGCAATCCAGATGGAATAAGGGAACAGCACCAAACAGGGACATCGTGAATGATCCAACAACTGCACTAAATGGTATGGATATTCGTCGAGACCTGTGGTGTAAATTGAATCGTTTTCGCTGCGGTACTGGCCCGTGCCGATACATGTTGGAAAAATGGGGATACATTGACTCACCAAATTGTGATTGTGGAGCTATCCAAACTATGCAGCACATACTACAAGAGTGCCCTGAAACACAACTGACAGGATGATTAGATGGTCCTCGTCGACTTTGACGGCGAGAGAGAGAGAGAGAGAGAGAGAGAGAGAGAGAGAGAGAGAGCGAGAGATTGTGTGTATTACTGCTGTATGTGATTCGTGTGTTTGTTTTTATTGGTGTATGTGATTATTGTCTCTTTGTCCATTAGTGTTGTATGTGATTAGTGTGTTATTTCTGTATATGATTCGTGTGTGTTAGTAGTGTCTGTGAAGTGTGTGTGTGTTTGGAAGTAGTGTATTGTTTGTGTGTGTGTTTTATTGGTGTGTGTAATTGGTGAATGTGATCAGTGCGTTTGTTTTTTGTGAACGTGATCAATGTGTGTGTGTTATTGGTGTATGTGATTATAGAGTGCGTGTGTTACTGGCAAATATGAGTCTGTCTGTCTTCCTTTCGGCTTTTTCTCTTTTACTCAGGAGTCGCCACAGCGAATCATTTTGATTCGCACATTTTGATTTGGCAGAGGTTTTTACGTCGGATGCCCTTCCTGTCACAACCCTTTTAGCAAGGGATAGAAACACGCTGACGACTTTGCAGCCTACTCTTTACGAAAGTCAGCAGTGGTTCTTTTACATGAACCTCTCACCATAGACAGTGAGAGACATGGCCCGCCTTTGATAACCCAGTTAGCCGCACTGGGGGGACAGTGACAACCTTGTGGAGAGTGGGACTCGAACCCCCAACCTTTGGATCAGCGATCCAGCGCCCTATACCACTAGACCACCACTGCCGATATATAATATATATATAATATATGAGTATTGTATGTATTATTGGTGTATGTGTTTAGATAGTGTGTTTTATTGGTGTATGTGATTTGTGTATGGGTGTTGTTAATGTATGTGATTAGTGGTTGTGGTATTAATGTGTGTGTCTGTGTGTTTGTAACTGGTGGATGTAATCCGAGTGTGTGTCTTTATTAATGATGTATGTGATTGTGTGTGTGTTCATCGGTGTATGTTATTATTGTGTGTCTCTTATTTGTGTATGTGATTCTGTTTGTGATTGTGTTTGTCTGTGGTAGTGTGTAGATTTCTGTGATTTGTGTGTGTGTGTGTGTGTGTGTAATAGGTGTATGTGATTACAGAATGTTTGTGTTACTGGCAAATATGAGTATTGTGTGTGTTATTGGTGTTTAGTGGTTGTGGTATTAATGTATGTGTAAAAGGTAAAGTCATTTGGGCTTTTAACACCTGAACCATAGTGACTCATCTGGCCAGTGCTTATCCTCAGTTTCCATAGCGTGAAATGACTTGGAGTTCAACTCCTCTTGGATGGGACGCCCGTCCATCCCAGGTTACCCTATCAGTATATTTTTTCTGGTAACCATTGATACTTTTGGGTGAACAGAGGCAAACTTGTGGTTGACACCTTGCCCAGGGTTCTGAGACAGTGAGGGTCTAACTGAGATTTGAACATGCAACCTCCAGATCATGAGTGCAGCACCCTAACCACTACGCCACCCACCCCACAACAGTGATTAGAGTGTGTATTATTTGTGTATATGTGCATGTTATTAGTGCATATGATTAAAGAGAGAGAGAGAGAGAGTGTGTGTGTCTGTGTGTGCGTGTCTTATTCGTGTATGTGATTAGTGTGTTTGTGGTTTTTTTGGTGTATGTGATTATTGTCTCTCTATGTATTACTCTTGGATGTGATTAGTGTGTGTATCATTGGTGTAGATAATTAGTGTGTGTGTGGTAGTATTGTATTCTGTGTCGATTGGTGTGATGTGTGTGTGTTTGTGTGTGTGTGTGTGTGTGTGTGTGTGTGTGTTTGTGTCTTATTGATGTATGTGATTAGTGTGTGTGTGTGTGTGCAGTGCTGTAGTGGTCAAAAAAATAAGTGAGTACATTATGGCAGCAAAGCTGCCATTTGAGGTCGCAAAGCGACCGAGGTGCATGGAGAGTGGGGCTGGGGGCGTCATCCCCAGAAAACTTTGAAATTTGAAAGGCTGAGAGGTGCATTTTTGAGCATTTCAAATTTGGAAGCAGTTAGTCTGAGCTATTATAAAATTTACAGAACTCGTAAATTCTTCTTTTACTTTCGGCTGCTCCCTTCAGGGGTCGCCACAGCAAATCATCCGCCTCCATCTCACCCTGTCCTCTGCATCTTCTTTTCTGACTCCAACGACCTTCATGTCTTCCTTCACTCTCTTCTTTGGTCTTCCTCGAAGCCTTCTGCCTGGTAGTTCCAACCTCAGCATCCTACTGCCAATATACTCACTGATATACCTCCACAATATACCTCCTCTGTACATGTCCAAACCATCTCAATCTAGCCTCTCTGACTTTGTCTCCAAAACATCTTACATGGGCTGTCCCTCTGATATACTCATTTCTGATCCTATCCATACAGAACTTGTCAATTATATCTGGAATAAGAAAAAATAAAACAAAGAAATTACTAAACAATACTGTATGTTAATTATCATTTAAGTATAGACATTTTATTGTTAAAATTTTAGTGCTGAAATCTATAATGAGTATGTTACATGTGTATTTTAACAATTATCAAAAACTGCATAAAAAAAACACAGACAAGTTACTTGGTACATGTATTAGAAGTACAATATGCAAACCACAAATGTCGTCATCATCATCATCATCATCTTCTGCTTAGTCCGGGGTCGGGTCGCGGGGGCAGCAACCTAAGCAAAGAGGTCCAGACGTCCCTCTCACGAGCCACTTCCTCCAACTCTCCCGGGGGGACACCGAGGCGGTCCCAGACAAGCCGAGAGACATAGTCCCTCCACCTTGTTCTAGGTCGACCCTGGGGTCTCTTCCTGGTTGAATATGTCCGAAACACCACACCAGGGAGGCGTCCGGGGGGCATTCTGACCAGATGCCCGAGCCACCTCAACTGGCCCCTCTCAATGCGGAGGAGCAGCGGATCTACTCCGAGCTCTCCCCAGATGGTGGAGCTTCTCATCTTATCTCTAAGGGAGAACCCCACCACCCGGCGAAGGAAGCTCATTTCAGCCGCTTGTATCCGTGATCTTGTTCTTTTGGTCATTACCCAAAGCTCGTGACCATAGGTGAGGGTCGGAACGTAGATCAACTGGTAAATTGAAAGCTTCGCCTTGCGGCTCAGCTCCTTCTTCACCACGATGGACTGGTACAGACACCGCTTAACAGCAAAGGCTGCAGCGATCCGTCTGTCGATCTCTCGTTCCATCCTTCCCTCACTCGTAAACAAGACCCCAAGATACTTAAACTTCTCCACTTGGGGCAGGACCTCATTCCCAACCCGGAGGGTGCATTCCACCATTGTCCGACTGAGAACCAGGGCCTCGGACTTGGAGGTACTGATCTTCATCCCGGCTCCTTCGCACTCGGCTGCGAATCTCAACAATGAGAGCTGGAGGTCCCAACTTGATGAAGCCAAAAGGACAACATCATCCGCAAAAAGCAGAGACGATATCCGATGGCCACCAGACCAGAACCCCTCATCGCCTCAACTGCGCCTAGAAATTCTGTCCATAAAAATTATGAACAGAATCGGTGACAAAGGACAGCCTTGGCGGACTCCAACTCCCACTGGAAATGAAGCCGACCTGCTGTTACCAATACGGACCAAACTCTGGCTCCGGTGATACAGCGACCGAATAGCTTGTAGCAACATGTCCGGAACGCTGTACTCTCGGAGCACGCCCCACAAGATCGTTCGAGGGACACGGTCGAAAGCCTTCTCCAAATCCACAAAGCACATGTGGACAGATTGGGCAAACTCCCATGCCCCCTCCAGAATCCTGTGGAGCGTATAGAGTTGGTCAAGAGTGCTACGGCCAGGACGAAAACCACATTGTTCCTCCTGAATCCGAGGTTCGACTATCGGTCGGATCCTCCTCTCTAGGACCCCTGCATAGACTTTCCCAGGTAGGCTGAGGAGTGTAATTCCCCGATAATTGGAACACACCCTCCGGTCCCCCTTCTTAAAAATTGGGACCACCACCCCAGTTTGCCAATCCAGAGGTACAGCCCCCGATGACCCCCGATGATGCGATGTTGCAGAGACATGTCAATCAAGACAGTCCTACAGCATCCAGAGCCCTGAGATATTCCAGGCAGATCTTGTCCAACCCCGGAGCTCGACCACCGAGGAGCTTTTTGACAACCTCAGTGACCTCCACTCCAGTGATGGGCGGACCCTCACCCGAACCCCCAGGGTCTTCCTCTTCCACGGAGGGCGTGTTGGTGGGATTGAGGAGGTCCTCAAAGTATTCCCACCACCTCTCGACGACATCCCCAGTCGAGGTAAGCAGCTCCCCACCTCCACTGTAAACAGTGTTTGTGTAGAACTGCTTCCCCCTCCTGAGGCGTCGGATGGTGGTCCAGAACCTTTTTGAGGCCAACCGATAATCACTCTCCAGGCCCTCACTGAACTCCTCCCACGCCCGAGATTTTGCATCTGCGACAGCCTCGGCTGCAGCACGTTTGGCCTGCCGGTACCCGTTTGCTGCCTCGGGAGTCCCACAGGCTAATAAAACCCGATAGGCCTCCTTCTTCAGCTGGACGGCCCCCTTCACCGCAGGTGTCCACCACCGGGTTCGGGGATTACCGCCACGACAAGCACCGACGACCTTACGGCCACAGCTATGGGCTGCCGCTTCAGCAATGGAGGCACGAAACATGGCCCATTCGGATGCCATGTCCCCCGCCTCCTCCAGGACGTGGTTGTAGCTCTGCCGGAGGTGGGAGTTAAAGGCCTCTCAGACAGGGGACTCCGCCAAACGTTCCCAGCAGACCACGATTACATGCTTGGGCCTGCCAGGTCTGGAAGGCAACCTCCCCCACCACCGAAGCCAACTCACCACCGGGTAGTGATCGGTAGACAGCTCAGCTCCTCTCTTCACCCGAGTGTCCAGAACATATGGTCGCAAGTCTGATGACACGACTGCAAAGTCAATCATCGAACTGTGACCTAGGGTGTCCTGGTGCCAAGTGCACTTATGGACACCCTTATGTTCGAACATGGTGTTCGTGATAGACAAACTGTGACGAGCACAGATGTCCAACAACGAAACACCATTCGGATTCAGACCGGAGAGGCCGTACCTACCGATCACACCCTTCCAGGTCACACTATGTTGAAGTCTCCCAAGACAACGAGTGAGTCTCCTGAGGGAGCGTTCTCCAACACCCCCCCAAAGACTCCAAAAAGGGTGGGTACTCTGAACTGTCATTTGGTGCATAAGCACAAATAACAGTCAGGACCCGTCCCCCCACCCGAAGACGGAGGGAAGCTACCCTTTCATCAACCGGGGAGAACCCCAACATTTGGGCACCGAGACGCGGGGCAACAAGAATACCCACACTGGCTCGCCGCCTCTCCCCATGAGCAACTCCAGAATAGAAGAAGGTCCAGCCTCTTTCGAGATGGATGGTTCCAGAGCCCAAGCTATGCGTTGAGGTGAGCCCGACTATATCTAGTCGGTATCTCTCCATCTCACGCACCAAATCAGGCTCCTTTCCAGCCAGAGAGGTGACATTCCATGTCCCGAGGGTCAGAGTAAGTAGCCGAGGATCGGTCCGATAAAACCCATGCCTTTGGCTGCCACCCAACTCACATTGCACCCGACCCCTAAAACTCCTCCCACAGGTGGTGTGTCCATGGGAGGTGACCACAAATGTCAATATATTATATATACACTGCAAGACATTAGGCCATTTCCAATGTTCAATATACATTTGTAATTACAAAGAAGTGCTGTTAGAGCTAATTATAATCATTCATTCCTTCAATAACTAATGGTGACTTATTAAATGAAGATATCCAAGAAAGTACTTGTTCAGTACGGATAGGCATAAAATCTTTTAAGATAGATATTTTCATTGTAAAAATAGAAAGGTTTATAATGGATCTAAAGTATACAATATGTTTATGTCATATGTGTGTGTGTTGTTGTTGATGTATGTGATTAGTTTGTGTGTGTTATTGTTTTACGTGAGGAGTGTTTGTGCATTTTATTAGTGTGTGTGTGTTATTGGTGTATATGTTTAATGTATGTGTGGCAGTGTTCTATTGTGTGTCGCTTGGTGTGATTAGTGTTTGTGTGTGTGTGTGTTTGTGTGTGTGTGTGTGTGTGTGTTTGCGTTTTATTGTTGAATGTCATTAATGTGTGTGTGTGATTGGTGTATGTAATTAGAGTGTGTGTACACGAATAAGAAGAGTGTTTGTTTAATCGGTGTATGCTATTAAGATATGTGATTAGTTTGTGTGTGTGTTTGTGTGTTATTGTTGTATGTGATTAGTGTGGGTTTATGTAAGTGTTTGGTGTATGTGATTAGTGTGTGGGGGTGTAATTGGTGAATCTGATCAGTGTGCGTGTGTGTGAGTTTGTTTTTTATGAATGTGATCAGTGTATGTGTGTGTTATTGCTGTATGTGGTGTGTGTGTGTGTGTGTGTGTGTGTGTGTGTGTATGTGTGCATTTCTGCGTATTATTGTTGTATGTTTTCGTGTGTTTGTGTTTTATTGGTGTATGTGGTTATTGTCTCTCTCTGTGTTAGTCGTGTGTGTTATTTGTGTATGTGATGTGTGTATTAATAGTGTATGTGATGTGTGTGTGTGTTTGCATGTAGTGCATTGTGTGTGGATTGGTGTGTGTGTGTTACTGGCAAATATGAGTATTGTGTGTGTGTGTGTGTGTGTGTGTGTGTGTGTGTGTGTGTGTGTGTGTGTGTGTATTATTGATGTATGTGTTTAGTGTGTGTTTTTGGTGTATGTGATGTTATTGTGTGCAATTAATGGTTGTGGTATTAATGTGTGTCTGTGTGTGTGTGATTGGTGGATGTAATTTGAGTGTGTGTGTGTGTGTGTGTGTGTGTGTGTGTGTGTGTGTGTGTGTGTGTGTGTCTGTATTATTGATGTGTGTGTTATTGGTGTATGTGATTATTGTGTGTCTGTTTTTCTGTTTGTGATTGTGTGTTTGTGGTAGTGTTGTATTTTGTGTTGTTTGGTGTGATTTGTGTAATGTGTTTGTGTTTAGTGTGTGTTTTATTGGTCGATGTGATTTGTGTGGGCGTTGTTTGTTGTATGTGATTCATGGTTGTGGTATTAATGTTGTGTAAAAGGTAAAGTCTGGAAATCATTGATACTTTTGGGTGACCAGAGGCACACTTGTGCAAGCAAGTACGAATGCGAAGCAAGTACATTAAAGGGTATTTTTTAATAATTTTTAAAGGGTAGTCTTGGGAGCCTTGGAACAAATCACGCGTTTTACATACAAACTTCGCCTCTACTTACGAAAACTCCAGGTTCCGAAAAAGGCACTTGCTTCGTGTTCACCATGTCTTCTTAGGAGAGTTATAATCTTACAATGACCATGGCACCGGGAATCACTTTCACCGAGAATCACACGTGTGTGTGTGTGTGTGTGTGTGTGTGTGTGTGTGTGTGTGTGTGTGTGTGTGTGTGTGTGTGCGCGTGTTGACCATGTCTTCTTAGCAGAGTTATAATCTTACAATGACCATGGCACCGAGAATCACTTTCACCGGGAATCACACACACGTGTGTGTGTGTGTGTGTGTGTGTGTGTGTGTGCGTGTGTGCAAGCATGTGTTCTTAGTACAGTTATAATCTTAGTGACCATGGCACCGGGAATTACTTTCACTGTCAATCACAAGTGTGTGTGTGTGTGTGTGTGTGCGCGCATGCATGTGTTGACCATGTGTTCTTAGTAGAGTTATAATCTTACAATGACCAAGGCACCAGGAATTACTTTCACTGGCAATCACACGTGTGTGTGTGTGTGTGTGTGTGTGTGTGTGTGTGTGTGTGTGTGTGTGTGTGTGTGTGTGTGTGTGTGTGCACGCGCATGTGTTGACCATGTCTTCTTAGCAGAGTTGTAATCTTACAAATGTTTATAGAAGATTAAAAGCCTGAGCCATAATATACAGTTGGGATGACACATGAACTTGAACACGGTTCAAACAAACTTGATCAAAGTTGGAACTTGAACAAAGTTGGAGACCAGTGGGGCGGGATGTTGAGGGATAGCCAATGGGAGGGAGCTGCATCATCCCTTCTAGCCAATGGGAGGCCAGCGGGGCGGGATGTTGGGAGATAGTCAATGAGAGAGCAACTCGTGCACTGTTTGAATGTTTGGCACTTTTCATAAGTTGTTTTGTATTCAGAGGACAAAAAATTAGGAAAATGTTTTTCGTATACTAGATTTTTCATATTCAGGGGTTTTCATAAGAAGGGGGCCGACTGTATATCAAATAGTATATTAAATGTGAAACAACAGGACAAACACCCAAAATTCTTAATAGAGTAATTTATTTTGTGTCTTTTTTGTTTGTTTTTTGTTTATTTTTGTTTGTTGTTTGTGTAAAGGCATGCATACAGTACAAACATTATGCAGTGATGAAACACGTCAAAGAAATATAAAAAAAGCAAACACAAGAAATAAAGAACGAAAGAAAGAAAAAAAACATTAACATGCTATTGGTTGGAAGGGGGTGGCTCTTCTTCAGGCTGCTCTTTTCTTTTCTTGAACATTTGTAGTGTTTTCTGTTTCTGCCTTCTTTTCAGAACCATACGGAAGTGGCCCATGACCTCCTTGTTAAAGGTGTGCACAGCTCTGCTAGCCTTATCCTCATCAGTATGATAGTTCTACAAAGCTATAGAGTTCGTTCCATTTTGAGCACATGTCCTTAATAAGCGAAGTCGGGGCATCCTTCCTTCCATCATCCTCTTCAGAAGACTTCTGCTCTGCCTGAAGGTGGAGGAGTTCTTCCATCGTGAGTTCAGCATGATATTCCTCCAGCAAGTCATCAAAATCATCAGTGTCCATTTCCAGACCTAGACTTTGGCCTATGTTGACGATGGCTTGGACAATTTTCCTATCGTCCTGCTGTTCCTCCTAGTCAGGAGCTGCTGAGCTGGTGCTCGCCAGAGCCCCAAACCCTTCAAACTCCTTAAGACATTCAGGCCACAGTTCCCTCCATGAAGAGTTCAATGACCTGTGTAAGATGTGATTCCAAGCCCTATCAGCAATAGTTATGCAATGATAGATGTTAAAATGATTCCTCCAAAAATCTCGAAGTGTTAACTGTGTGACGTTAGTCACCTCGAGGCATCTTTGGAAAATGAATTTTGTGAACAATTGCATGAAATTAGCAATTACACGCTGGTCCATGGGCTGGATCAATGAGGTTGTGTTAGGCAGAATGAATTTTATTTTAATAAAATCAAACTCCTCAGTTAATTCGTCCTCCAAACCGGGAGGGTGAGCAGGGGCATCCTTCATTAGAAGAAGGCAGCGGCATGGCAGGGCTTTCTCATGCAAATATTTGTTCACACTCGGAACAAACACCTCATGCACCCATTCGGTGAAAAATTGTCTGGTTAACCACGCTTTCGAATTGGATCGCCACATAATAGGGAACTTACTTATTAATCACATTGTTTGCTTTGAATGCCCTCGGATTTTCCCAATGATAAATCATCAGTGGCTTTTTAAAATCCCCACTTGCATTACCACACAACAAAAGCGTGAACCTATCTTTCATTGGTTTGTGTCTGGGCAGTGATTTCTCCTCACACGTGATGTATGTCCTCCGTGGCATTTTCTTCTAGAATAAGCCAGTCTCATCGCAATTAAAGACTTGCTCGGGAAGATAATTCTCAGACTTGATAAAATCAGCAAATTCCTGCTTGAACTTCTCAGTGCCATCTTTGTTAGAACTTGCTG
Source organism: Plotosus lineatus (assembly GCA_024760905.1). Taxonomy (NCBI): domain Eukaryota; kingdom Metazoa; phylum Chordata; class Actinopteri; order Siluriformes; family Plotosidae; genus Plotosus; species Plotosus lineatus. The sequence goes on from CM045740.1 coordinate 1,317,434, forward strand.
CTTCCCTGTGACGAATCATGCTGTGAATTCCACTTGTACGCTTAACATTTTTGAACCAGCCTTGACTTACTTTAAAGTGGAACCCTTCAGGATACGAGCAAGGGTCTTTTTTCACCAAATTATTGTAGATTTCACGAGCTTTGCAGCAGATCACACCCTTGCTAACACTATCTCCTGCTAACTGCTGCTCGTTTATGTATAGGCATATGGGTATGCGGGTATATTGTTATATCTCAGGGAGTTTGACGCCCCTGCCCTGCATAGTTGAAACACACCACTGCCTTGTGGAATAGGTTTCTTTAACCAAAGGCTAAGGGAGTAAACCCTAACAGAAAATCATGTGACTGTGGTGACATCGAGGGCGATAGCTACCTGGAACTCCCAGTATCTTTCGGCCAACCACTGCAAGGACTAATATACTCTGCCTGTCTGGACTTGTTCTTGCCGGCCCAAAAAATATATTAACTCCCCGAGAGAGTGCCGCTGGTAACTTGCAAAAGCCAGCGGTACTTATACCATCTTGCTAGCAGTTTTTCATGAAATGCATAACCACAAAGAAGCTCATACCGGATCGGTCGCCGCCTGCCTGGGTTACCAAGGACTGCACTGTTCGACTCCAACTTCCACTGACAGCGAAAAATCAGCAAGGAAGTAGAACCAAGGAACTGACATTTGCTCAGTGGAATGTGAGAACCCTTTTGGACCGAGAAGAAGCAAACCGACCAGAAAGACGCACTGCACTTGTAGCCACGGAACTTGCAAAATACAACATTGACATCGCCGCCTTGTGTGAAACGCGGCTCGCGGAGTCTGGCAGTTTGGATGATATGGAGTACACATACTTCTGGAGTGGAAGACAAGTGGGAGAAAGAAGAGAGGCTGGAGTGGGATTTGCTATTAGGAAAGAAATTGCACATACACTACTGGAAACCCCAAGATCAATAAGCGACAGGATAATGACGATGAGATTACCCCTAAACAATAACATCTACACAACGCTCATCAATGTTTATGCACCAACGATGACAAATCCAGATACAGAAAAGGAATCTTTCTATAATCAGCTCTCTATCGTACTAAGTCAAGTCCCCAAGACTGACAAAATCTTTTTGATGGGAGATTTTAATGCAAGGATTGAAAAGGACTTTGAAAAGTGGCCGCACGTTATAGGAAAGCATGGGATTGGAAAATGGAATTCAAACAGCGAACTCCTACTAGCCCTGTGCTCAGAATACGAACTGATAGTGACCAATACTATGTTCAAGCAGAAAGAGAGCTGAAAGGCAACATGGATGCATCCTCGATCGAAACACTGGCATATGATCGATTATATCATCACAAGGCGCCAGGATAAGATCTATGTCATGCGCGGAGCAAACTGCTGGACCGATCATCAGTTGTTGAGGTCTAAGACAGCTCTTAAACTATGGGTGAAGCACTGTAAACAAGGACCAAGGAAACCAATTAAACTAAACATCAAGAAACACACCACTACTAGCTACAAGGAGAGTTTTGTAGAAGAGATGGAAAGTGCCTTAACCAACATAGAACTGAATCCGGACTCAACGACTGAAGAGGAATGGAATTCTCTCCAGGAAGCCATCCTAAACACAGCCAAGAAATCCTTAGGCAAGCCAGAACGAAAACACCAGGGGCTTTGCCATCTTTTAGCGAAGAGATTGCCTTTACAACATCGAACAGCAACCTATACACGAGTGCCTTGATGATATTCCAACAATGGAAGAAGTTTCTTTGGAGACATGTTTATTAGCAAATCTAATCGAGTAAACAAAAAAACACGGTATACTGTACTTTGTAGAACAGGAGCAAGCACATCCACATGCACACAGTGATCGAGGAGAGTCAAAAGAGACTGATTTCTGGAAGTCACGCACTTTTCCTCACTCTCGGTCTCGTTTTTTCTCACGCTTTTTTCGAGTTCGACTTGCGAATTATGTTCGACATCAGAGGCAAAAAAATCTCAGCGTTTTTGTGTGAATTCTGATTTGTTCTACCTCTAAAGTGTTTGAGAATTGAGGTACCACTGTATTTCTTTGTTTGTCTTGATTTGTTCTGTTTGTTGTTTTGTTATTATTTTTTGCACTATGCTTGTCTATGACCAAGCAACCCTACTACAGCTGAGAGAGTGCAGCACTTTCAGACATTTAGAGTCCATCAGGACTGCAAAGAGGACCCATTCCCAAAAAAATTAAAATTTAAAAGCTACTACTTAAGTAATAACACACCCAATATGTGGTGGGGAATCCAAGCAGTCACAAATTACAGCACTAACTACAGACCCTCAGGATGTGTCCCTCCCTGGTAGCCTAAACACCTTCTACGACAGGTTCGACAGACTAAGTACAAACACTCCCTCAAAAGCCCCCTGCAAACTCTGCAGAAAATACCTTTCAGGTGACACTTGCAAAGGTTCTGAAGGCACTGAGGCGAGTTAACGCCCACAAGGCTGGAGGACCAGATGGTGTACTGTACTTCCCAGAGTTCTGAAGGCCTGTGCGGAACAGCTTACTGATGTGTATGCAGACAGCTTCAATCTGTCTCTACGCCAAGCCATAGTTCTCCATGTCTTGAAGTCCTCTATTGACGTACCAGTTCCAAAGAAACGGAACCCAGCTCTCCTGAATGACTTCAGGCCAGTGCCACTTACATCAGTTGCCATGAAATGCTTTGAAAAACTGGTTCTCACACACAACCATAAAGTACCAGATGTGACCGACCCTTTTCAGTTTGCCTACCACCCCAACCACTCAGTGGATGACGCAGTTGCTGTTGCTACTCATCACATCCTACAACATCTGGACAGCAGAGGAACATATGTCAGGACACTTTTCCTGGACTACAGCTCTGCTTTCAACACCATACTACCGGGCAGGCTGACTGGAAAGCTAACATTCCTCGGTGTACCGACCCCCACCTGCAACTGGATTCTGGATTTCCTGACTGACAGACCACAGGTGGTGAGGATGGGAAGGATGGTGTCCGCTAAGCTCACAGTCAGCACAGAATCACCACAGGGCTCCTGCCTCAGTCCGAAACTCTTCACCCTGTACACACATGAGCCACTCAGAGAAATACCACCGTCATAAAGTATGCTGATGACATCACCATCCTGGGCCTTATTAAGGGTGGGGACGAATCGGGCTACAGGCGTCTGGTGAAGAACTTTCTTCTTTCCTGCTACAGTAAGACTCTCGAGCCAAACAAAAGGATGGGCATAGTGTGACATAACTACATACACACACACACACACACACACACACACACACACACACATATATATATATATACATCTTCTTCTTCTTCTTCTTCGTTTCCTTTTGGCTGCTCCCTTCAAGGGTCGCCACAGGAAATCATCCACCTCCATCTCACCCTGTCCTCTGCATCTTCTTTTTTGACGCCAACGACCTTCATATCTTCCTTCACCACATCCATAAATCTCTTCTTTGGTCTTCCTCGAGGCCTTCTGCCTGGTAGTTCCAACCTCAGCATCCTACTGCCAATATACTCACTATCCCTCCTCTGTACATGTCCAAACCATCTCAATCTAGCCTCTCTGACTTTGTCTCCAAAACATCTTACGTGGGCTGTCCCTCTGATATACTCATTTCTGATCCTATCCATCCTCGTTACTCCCAGAGAGAACCTCAACATTTTCATCTCCGCTACCTCCAGCTCTGCCTCCTGCCTTTTCCTCAGCGCCACTGTTTCTAAGCCATACAACATCGCTGGCCTCACCACCGTCTTGTACACTTTTCCCTTCATTCTTGCTCACACTCTCCTATCGCACATCACACCGGACACTTTTCTCCAACCATTCCAGCCTGCCTGCACACGCTTCTTCACCTCTTTTCCACACTCTCCATTGCTCTGGATTGTTGAGCCTAAGTACTTAAAATCCTCCACCTTCGTTATCTCTGCTCCCTGTAACATCACCTTTCCTCCTGGGTCCTTCTCATTCACACACATGTATTCTGATTTTCTGAGGCTAACCTTCATTCCTCTCCTTTCCAGGGCATACCTCCACCTCTCTAGATTTTCCTGCACTTGTTCTCTGCTCTCACTACAGATCACAATGTCATCTGCAAAAATCATAGTCCATGGAGATTCTTGTCTAACCTCGTTTGTCAGTCTAACACCATCACCATAGCAAACAAGAAGGGGATCAGAGCTGACCCTTAATGCAGTCCCACCTCCACCCTGAACTCTTCTGTCACACCGACAGCACATCTCACCACTGTCTTACATCTCTCATACATGTCCTGCACCACTCTAACATACTTCTCTGCCACTCCAGACTTCCTCATGCAATACCACAGTTCCTCTCTCGGAACCCTGTCATATGCTTTCTCCAGATCCACAAAGGCACAATGCAGCCTGGTCATCTC
>CM045740.1:1326839-1366839 GCA_024760905.1 Plotosus lineatus
AATAACACCCACACTAATCACTTACACCAATAACACACACTAATCACATTCACCAATAAAACACACATGAATGACATGATAGTGCATGCAATGTATGTGTGTATAATTTGTGGATGTGATAAGTATGTGTCTGCGTGTGTGTTATTGGTGTATGTTATTATTGTGTGTGTATTATTGGTGTGTGTGTCATTGGTGAATAATCAAATACACAAATCACACACACACTAATCACTTGACTAACACACAGAGAGACAATAATCACATACACCAGTAAAACACAAACACACTAATCACATACAGAAATAATGCACACAAATTCACTCACATTGACACACACACGTACTAATCACACAAACCAATAAAACACACACACACACACACACACACACACACACACACACACACACACACACACACACACACACACACACACACACACACACACACTAAAACATAAACAAATAACACACAAACTAATCCCTTACACCAATAAATCCCACAAACACTAATCAAATACATCAATAACATACACACACTCTCTAATCACACACACCAATAACACACACACACACACACAGATCACATTCACCAATAACACAAACTCACGCACACACACAGACTTATCACACCAATCCAATCCAAACCAAAAACACACACAAACTAATCCCATACACCAATAGCACACACAAACACTCATCACAAGGGCGTAGGCTGGTCTGACCGTGGGGTGGGGGGGTGCACATCTCGGTTGACTGGAACTCAAGTCTCAGGAGCTATCGGTCTAAGCCTTTAATGGGAAATGACACGCAGACTAAATAAGTTGTTGGTAGCTTAAGTATAGTTTATTGAAGCAATTGTGTCTTAAATTTTATATCATAAATAAACCATTGCACACCCAGCGGTTTTGTTTTACGTGCTTGTCGTATAAATTATCGACCCGAAAGCCGCCATTGCTAAGTGCCCGACTACATAAAGTTACCGTGACGTCACTGGGTTGGTACAAAGTGCCACATGAAATATAGTGCATGCATATCACAGCATATTATATGAATCAAACAACATGGAATCTCACGCCAACAACATGCACAGTTTTTCAGCAGAAGACAATTCATCTATTACTCTCAGAAGACAAATCAAATATTATAATTCAACCAAAAACATTCTCAAATATATTTCAAACTACATCTGCAAGTACATGTACTAAATCCATTTACAAATTGAGCTAAAGTTATTTATCTATTCAAAGGCACAAACAAATATCAATACATAATAACAGCACAAAAACACACTATTAATTTTACAAAAGTACTGAGCATTAGGCTGCAGATCCAGGATGGATGGATTATGATTATTTTAGCCATTCATTCTCTGTGCGTCAATGTTTGTGTTCTAACACGTGCAGGAGCCAGAGGCGGTACTAAAAACTGTGCTTTATTCTCACACTTGCACTTTGTTTGATTGACAGTGTTTAGCTATTATTGCTTACTGATAATATTATGTTTGTTGATTAGTCAGCTCGGGTGTGCACATGAGCAGTGCCCGTTACACATTAACTTCCGGTTTACTTCCTGACTCTAGTCATGCGGAACTTATATCCGACTTTCTCTTCAATAACAGCCATTAAGTTTTATAAGATTGTGAATACACAATTTCTTGTCCAACGGAACTCAACTCCTGCTGTTGGTGCACGTGCACCCTATGCACCCCTCAGCCTGCGCCCTTGCATCACATACACCAATAATACACACACACACACACACACACTCACACTCACACACACACACACACACACACACACACACACACACACACACACACACACACACACATACACACACACAATAATCACATTCACCAATAATGCAAACTCACACTCTAGTCAGATACACAAATAAAAAAGACATTGCATACACAAATTAATGCAGCCGTGGGGGGGGCACAAACCAGTGTCTCTTCCTCACGCCGGTCCCAAGCCCGGATAAATGCAGAGAGTTGCGTCAGGAAGGGCATCCGGCGTAAAACAAATGCCAAATAAAATATGCGAGTCACTACAAATAATGTCATACCAGATCGGTCAAGTCCCGGGTTAACAATGACCGCCATCAGTGCTGTCAACCAACAGGGTGCTGGTGGAAATTGATGACGTCGAAGGAGAGGCAGGAGGTGTGTCTGCAGGCAGAGAGAGAAGAGGAAAGGCATGAGGCTAGGACTGAAAGTAGGGACTGTTGGAACTATGGCAGGAAAAGATAGAGAAGTGGCTGACATGATGCAGAGGAGGAAGGTGGACATACTCTGTGTTCAGGAGACCAGGTGGAAAGGTAGCAAGGCTAGAAGCTTAGGAGCAGGGTTTAAGCTGTTTCTTCATGGTGTGGATGGGAAGAGAAATGGAGTAGAAGTCATCTTGAAGGAGGAGTTTGTCAGGAATGTTCTAGAAGTGAAAAGAGTGATGTTCAATGTTGTTAGTGCTTAGGCCCCACAGGCAGGATGTGAGCAAGAAGAGAAGGAGAGATTCTGGAGTGAGTTAGATGAAATGATGCAGAGTACCCCCAGACGTGAAAGAGAGGTCATTGGTGCAGACTTCAGTGGACATGTTGGTGCAGGAAACAGAGAGGATGAGGAAGTGATGGGCAGGTTTGGTATCCAGGACAGAAACGCAGAAGGGCAGATGTTGGTAGATTTTGCAAAAAGGATGGAAGTGGCTGTGGTAAATACTTTCTTCCAGAAGAGACAGGAGCATAGGGTGACTTATAAAAGCGGAGGTAGGAGCACACAAGTAGACTGCATCTTGTGCAGGCAATGTAATTTGAAGGAACTCAGTGACCGCAAAGTAGTAGCGGGTGAGAGTGTTGCCAAACAGCATAGGATGGTGGTGTGCAGGATGACGCTGATGGTGAGGAAGGTGAAGAAGGCAAAGGCAGAGCAGAAGACAAAGTGGTGGAAGCTGAAAAAGGAAGAGTGTCATGTTGTCTTCAAGGAGGAGTTCAAATAGGCTTTGGGTGGCCAGGAAGTGCTTCCAGATGACTGGACAACTACAGCAAATGTGATCAGGGAGACAGGTAAGCGAATACTTGGTGTGTCATCTGGAAGGAGAGGAGATAATGAGACTTGGTGGTAGAATGAGGAAGTGCAGGAGTGTGTACATAGGAAGAGGTTAGCTAAGAAGAAGTGGGACATTGAGAGGACCGAAGAGTAAACAAGAGTACAGGGAGACACAGCGTAAGGCGAAGGTAGCGGTGTCAAAGGCCAAACAGAGGGCGTATGTTGACTTGTATGCTCGGTTGGAAAGTAAAGAGGGAGAAAATGATTTATACAGGTTGGCACAGCAGAGAAATAGAGATGGGAAGGACATGCAGCAAGGTAGAGTGATTAAGGACAGAGAGGGAAATGTTTTGACTGATGACAGAAGTGTGCTGGGAAGATGGAAAGAGTACTTTGAAGAGATGATGAATAAGGAAAATGAGGGAGAACAAAAGAGTAGAAGAGGTGACCGTTGAGGAGCCGGAAGTAGCAAAGATTAGTAAGGGTGAAGTGAGGAGGGCATTGAAGAGGATGAAGAATGGAAAGGCAGTTGGCCCTGATGACATACCGGTGGAGGTATGGAAGTGTCTAGGAGAGGTATCAGTAGATTTCCTGACAAGATCATTCAACAAGGTCTTAGAGAGTGAGAAGGATGCCAGATGAATGGAGAAGAAGTGTGATGGTGTCCATTTTTAAGAACAAGGGAGACATGCAGAGTTGTGGCAACTACAGAGGGATAAAGTTGATGAGCCATACGATGAAGTTATGGGAAAGAATAGTGGAAGCAAGACAAAGGGCAGAGGTCAGCATTTGTGAACAACAGTTTGGTTTCATGCCAAGAAAAAGCACCACAGATGCAGTGTTTGCCTTGAGGATGCTAATAGAGAAGTACAGAGAAGGACAGACAGAGCTGCATTGTGCCTTTGTGGATCTGGAGAAAACATATGACAGGGTGCCGAGAGAGGAACTGTGGTATTGTATGAGGAAGTCTGGAGTGGCAGAGAAGTATGTTAGAGTGGTGCAGGACATGTATAAGAGATGTAAGACAGTGGTGAGGCGTGCTGTCGGTGTGACAGAAGAGTTCAGGGTGGAGGTGGGACTGCATCAAGGGTCAGCTCTGAGCCCTTTCTTGTTTGCTATGGTGATGGACAGGCTGACAGACGAGGTTATACAAGAATCTCCATGGCCTATGATGTTTGCAGATGACATTGTGATCTGTAGTGAAAGCAGAGAACAGGTGCAGGAAAATCTAGAGAGGTGGAGGTATGCCCTGGAAAGGAGTGGAATGAAGGTTAGCCTCAGTAAGACAGAATACATTTGTGTGGATGACAAGGACCCAAGAGAAATGGTGAGGTTAAAGGGAGCAGAGATAACGAAGGTGGAGGATTTTAAGTACTTAGGCTCAACAATCCAGAGAAGTGGAGGGTGTGGAAAAGAGGCAAAGAAGCGTGTGCAGGGAGGTTGGAGTGGTTGGAGAAAAGTGTCGGGAGTGATGTGTGATAGAAGCGTGTCAGCAAGAATGAAGGGAAAAGTGTACAAGACTGTGGTAAGGCCAGCGATGTTGTATGGTTTAGAAACAGTGGCCCTGGGGAAAAGACAGGAGGCAGAGCTGGAGGTAGCAGAGATGAAAATGTTGAGGTTCTCTTTGGGAGTAACGAGGATGGATAGGATCAGGAATGAGCACATCAGAGGGACAGCACATGTAAGAGGTTTTGGGGACAAAGTCAGAGAGGCTAGATTGAGATGGTTTGGACATGTACAGAGGAGGGATAGTGAGTATATTGGTCGTAAGATGCTGATGTTGGAACTACCAGGCAGAAGGCCTAGAGGAAGACCAAAGAGATGATTCATGGATGTAGTGAAGCAGGACATGAAGGTAGCTGGTATAAGAGAAGAAAATGCAAAGGATAGGGTGAGATGGAGGCAGATGATTTGCTGTGGCGACCCCTGAAGGGAAAAGCCGAAAGGAAAAGAAGAAGAAGAAGAAGAAGAAGAAGAAGAAGAAGAAGAAGAAGAAGAAAGAAGATTGCATACACAAATAACACACAATAATCACATACACCAATAACACACATGCACTAATCAACACACAACAATAACACACACACAAACACTAATCACATACCTCAATAACACACACACACACACACACACACACACACACACACACACACACACACACACACACACACACACACAAACACACACACACACACATCAAATACACTTCTAATACATGTATTTGGATTGGTGTGATTAGTGTGTGTATGTTTGTGTTATTGGTGTATTTGAGTAGTGTGTGTGTGAGTGTGTGTGCGAGTGTGTGTGTTATTGGTGCATGTGATTAGTGTCTGTGTGTGTGTGTGGTTTGTGTGTGGTTCACAAAACACACACATACACACTACACATAAACCAAGAACACACACAAACTAATCCCATACACCAATAACACACGATAACACTAATCACATACATGAATAACAGACACACACACTCTCTAATAACATACACCAATAACACACACACACACACACACTGATCACATTCACCAATAACACAACTCACACACACACTACTCACTCAAATCCACACAATACAAAACATACACCAATAACACACACCCATACACCCCCTACACACCAATTATTCACACAGACATATTATTCACATCAATCCACACACAATACACTACTACTACCACACACACACTCATTGCATATGTCAATAACACACACACACCCACACTGAGATCACATACATTAATAACACACATGCACACTAATCACATATACCAATAAAATACATACACAGACAAACACACTAATCACATACACAAATAACATGTACACACTAATGACATACACGAAAAACATACACACAAATTAAATACCCCAATAACACACACACAATAATACACACATTAATCACAGACACCAATAAGACACACACACACACACACACACACACACACACACACACACACACACACACACACACAAACACACATATCACATATCACATCCACAATTACACACACATACATTGCATACACAAATACTACATTAATCACATTCACCAATAAAACACACAAGAATCACATACACCAATAACACACACACACCACTTAAATTACATACACCAATAACACACACACACACACACACACACACACACACACTCAGACATATATACTCATATAAGCCAGTAACACATGCACTCTCTAATCACATACACCGATTAAATACACACACACACACACACACACACACACACACACACACACACACACACACACACACACTCATGGCAAACACCAATAACACACACACAAGAATCACATACACTAATAATACACACCAAAACACACATTTATCACATAATCCAATAAAACACACACACACACACACACACACACACACACACACACACACACACACACACACACACACACACACACACAAATAATATACACCAATAACACAAGCACATACTAATTACATACAACAATAACACACACAACCACACACTCATCACATACACAAATAACATGTCACACTAATCACAGACACCAATAACACATACACACACACGAGTCACATACACCAATAACACACAGATAAACATTTATCACATATACCAATAACATCCCCACACCATAATCACATACACACCTAATAACACACCTAAACACTAATCACATAAGCTAATAACACACACACACACACACACACACACACACACACACACACACACACACACACACACACACACACACACACAAATTACAGACCCAAATATCACCCACACTACTCACAAACAGCAATAATCAACCACATCTACCCCACTGACTGTGAACCATATCAAACCCATCTACTCTGCCCTCAGATACATGTACACTTGAATACAGGCCAGTCTACAAAGTTTTTCTTTTTATTGTATATTACTTTTATACTATTTATGTATGTATTTATTTACTTATATAATATATATGTATGTGTATGTATGTATATGTATTATTGTATATGTATCTATTTTGCACCCCCTACTTTACTTCAAGACTCTGTAACAGTGAATTTCTCCATTGTGAGATTAATAAAAGTGTATCTTATCTTAAGCCACACAATAATCACATACACACAATACACACATATACATTGCATACACTAATGCTACACCCACACGTTAGTCAAATCCACCCAACCCCCCACGCACACACTAATCACACTCTAATCAAAGACACTAATAACACACACATACACAAACAGACACACACTAATCAGATACACCAATAACACACTTACAAACCCTAATCACACTTACAAACCCCCTTCTTTCCAAGATGGCGCTGGTTGACCTGCAGCCAGTTACAGTCGCTCTTCACCTTAGTTTCTTTTTTTTCTATTTTCTATTGTATATAGGCGTGTTTCTTTATCTTTTTTCAAAGTTTCTTTTTCTTTCTTCAATCCTGCATTTGGGAAAACTACTTTTATAATGCATTTGTTTTGCTGTGCACTTTTACTTTCACTTTTTGGATCGGCATCAGGAAACTCATTCGCCGACGGCTCTGAACAATGCAGGTCTTATACACGTGAGCCCCTCTTCGGCCTGCGCGGCCCCTCTCTCCTTCATGCGGAAAAGCCTGTTGTTCCCGGGGAAATACAAGGAGAGGCTGCAGAGGGGGACAAAAGACCAAGGAGCTGGTGGCGCTGACCCGGCAGCAGAGGGAGTACCGGGACTCTTACTTTTTCGGAGACGTGGCTGAATGAACTCACACCAGACTCTGTGTTTTCTCTGAACAGATTTACACTCGCGCGTGCAGATCGGAGTGTGGTGGAGAGCGGAAAGAAGAAAGGAGGGAGCGTGGTGGTCTATGTGAATGAACGGTGGTGCCACCCGGCCAACATACACGTGAAAGAGCAGCTGTGCACGTGGGACCTGGAGCTGCTCGCGGTGAGCGCACAGCCATATTATCTTCTGAGGGAGTTTTCACACGTGATTGTGTTTTGCGTGTACATTCCGCCCTCGGCTGATGCGGCGGCCGCGTGTGAGCGTCTCCACAGCGCTGTCAGTCAGACACAGACTCGTCACCCCCGCGCCATGATTCTGATCAGTGGGGACTTTAACCACACCCCTCTCTCCGCCTCTCTCCCGACGTTCATGCAATACGTGAAGTGCACCACAAGAGACAATAAAACGCTGGACTTGCTGTATGCTAATGTGAAGGACGCTTACAGCTCCAACCCCCTCCCCCCACTGGGACACTCAGACCATAACCTCGACTACCTGCTTCCCCAATACACACCCAGGGTGCGAAAGGAACTTGTGCAGAAGAGGTCTGTGAAAGTGTGGACCGAGGAGACCAACGAGAGGCTTAGGGACTGTTTCCAGACCACAGACTGGAGCATGCTCTGTGACTCCTTTGGTGATGACATCGACGGCCTCACACACTGTATCACCGATTACATGAACTTCTGCGTGGACAGCACTGTGTCAACACGGAGGGTACGGTGCTTCTCCAACAACCACCCATGGGTCACCCCTGAGCTTAAAGTCCTCCTGAACCAGAAGAAGAGGGCTTTCATCTCGGGGGGATAGAGAGGAGCAGCAGAAGGTCCAGCGTGAGCTCCAGTGGAGGATCAGGAGGGCCAAGAAGAACTATGAGAAGAAGATGGAGGAAAAGCTGGCTCAGAACAAGGTGTGGGATGTCTGGAGAGGACTAAAGACCATGTCTGGATTTGGGCAGAGTATCAGAGGGACAGCTGATGGTGACCAGCGCTGGGCGGATGAATTAAATTGTTACTTCAACTGTTGTCTCCGGACCAGCAGACACCTCCCCCCTCCCCAGGCCAACTTCACCTGACTGCAGCAGCCCTACAACCACATCCCCCTCTCCCTGCAGCCCACCCCAGTCCCCCCTCTCCCTGCAGCCCACCCCAGTCCCCCCTCTCCCTCACATCAGACCAGGTGAAGAGACAGTTGAGGCGACTAAATCAGAGGAAATCTGCAGGACCAGATGGCATCAGTCCCAGGCTGCTGAGGACCTGTGCTGACCAGCTCTGTAAGGTCCAATGCCAACTGTACAACCTGAGTCTCAGCCTGGAGAAGGTTCCCATCCTATGGAAGACCTCCGGTGTGGTCCCGGTTCCCAAAACAGCTCAAGCGAAGGAACTGGTCCACTAAAGACCTGTCACCCTAACCTCCCACCTCATGAAGACCATGGAGAGGCTCCTCCTCGACCACCTCCGCTTTATGGTGAGCCCCACTGTAGGCCCGCTGCAGTTCGCCTACAGGCCCCACATCGGGGTAGAAGACGCCATCATCTACCTTCTGCAGTGGGCGCTCACCCACCTGGAGATCGCCGGTAGCGCTGTGAGGGTCATGTTCTTTGACTTCTCCAGCGCCTTCAACACCATCAGGCCGGCGCTTCTGAGGGGGAAGCTGGAGGACGGGGGAGTGGACGGACATCTTGCTGCCTGGCTGCCACACACATTGACTACCTCACTGACCGTCCACAGTACATGCGGCTGCGCGGCTGTGACTCAAAGGTGGCAGTCTGCCGCACGGGGGCACCCCAGGGCACCGTCCTCTCACCCTTCCTTTTCACCATTTACACCTCGGACTTCACCTATAACACAGACAGCTGCCACCTCCAGAAGTTCTCTGACGACTCCGCCATCGTGGGCCGTGTGTCAGAGGGGAACGAGCTGGAGTACCGGTCGGTCATCGTCGACTTTTTGGACTGGTGTGAGCGCAACCACCTGTGCTTGAACACTAGTAAGATGAAGGAGATGGTGGTTGACTTCAGGAGAAGCACTCTAACACACACACACACACACACACTCACTGGTGAACATCCAGGGACAGGACAGTGAGACAGTGGACAGTTTCAAGTACCTGGGCGTTCACCTCAACAATACACTGGACTGGTCCCACAACACCAACGCCCTGTACAAGAAGGGCCAGAGTCACCTCCACCTTCTGAGGAGACTTGGGTCCTTCGGAGAATGCAGACCTCTGCTCAGGACATTTTATGACTCTGTGGTAACCTCTGCGATTTCTACGCTGCCGTCTGCTGGGCCCCGGGCAGCACAGAGCGGGACAGAAAGAAACTGAACAAGCTGGTCAGGAGGGACAGCGCTGTCCTAGGCTGCCCACTGGACTCTGTGGAGGAGGTGGGTGAGAGGAGGATGGTAGCCATGCTCACATCCATCATGGACAACAGCTCTCACCCACTGCACCAGACTGTAGAGGAGCTGAGCAGCTCCTTCAGTGGATGACTGAGACATCCTCAGTGCAGGAAGGAGCGCTACCGCTGGTCTTTCATCCCCACCACTGTCAGACTGGGGGATAATGGATCAGCGTTCACGTCGCATCCCTCGTCAGTACCCATCTGGGGAAACTAATGATCCAAACCAGCCGACTGAATTCTAAAATGAATCCCAGTCCTCAGCCAAACAACAACAATAACAACAATAATGGACGCCACGACTTTCAAGACGTCGGCCCCACTATGCGACTCCTCCAAATCAATGTGGAGGGCCTATCAGCTGCCAAGCGAGAAATACTTTCTGAAATATGCCCTACCAACAACATAGATGTGATCTGCATCCAGGAAACACATGTTGCTGCTGATGCACCTGCATGCCGCCTCAAGGTAAATGGATATGATCTTATTTCCTTGTATGGCCATAACAAGCATGGACGTGCAACATACGTACGCTCAGACATGGCAGATGTTGGAATAGTAGAATCAGCAGAATACTATGACACAATCCGTATTGGAAGCTACACCGTCACAAATGTGTACAAACCTCCGCCTGCCCAATGGTCTGATGCACCACTTCCAAACTATCAACACCCAGCTATTTATTTGGGGGACTTTAATAGCCACCATACCATCTGGGGATATGATAGTGAAGATGAGAATGGTGACTGGCTGATAGAATGGGCTTCATCAAACAATCTCCACCTAGTCTTAGACCTGAAGCAGCGCCGGTCTTTCCACTCAGCACGATGGAACCAAGGATACTCCCCAGACTTATGCTGGGTTACAACCTCAGAAGGCCATCCTCTCCTAGCTACACCTCAGGTGTTAGACGATTTCCCAAAAAGTCAGCACAGACCCATTGTGATACACATTGGACTCCGGATACCACTCACCAAATCTGTTGAGAAACCGAGATGGAACTTTAGGAAGGCTGACTGGGAAATGTATACTGAAAAAACTGAAAAGAGCATTGTCTGTATACCCAAAACTGGCATCCCCATTGAGAAATGCTTTCAAAGATTCCGCTTTGCAATCTACAAAGCTGCAGGAAGTACCATCCCAAGGGGGTACAGACCAACATACACCCCATGCCTAAACGAAGAATGCCAACAACTCTTGACAGAGTACCAGGAGTCTGGAAGCACTGACATTGCCGACCACCTGATAAGTGCACTAGATAACGACGTCGGGCAAGATGGGAAGAGCTTACTGAAAAACAGAACTTTACCCACTCAAGCCGCAAAGCCTGGAAGCTTCTTAGACACCTCGGAACAGGACAGCAACCACCAAAATTGTCACGCCCAAGTGTGAAACCGAATGCTGTTGCTAACCACTTAGTGAAGCTTGGGAAAACTCCCATTGAAAAGACCCAAAAGAAAAAAGTTGTGAAAGAGCTCCGAGACTTTAGAAGGTCTGCCCATACAAATACAACCCAAGCTGAAACAGTTGTAAGTGCAGAGGTCACTACTGCTCTGAAGTCACTGAAATCTGGGAAGGCAGCAGGATATGATGGAATCTTTCCAGAATTCCTTTGTCACCTTGGACCACGTGCACAAACCTGGTTAGCAGCCTTCATGTCCCGTATTATACGTGAAAGACAACTGCCAAAGCTATGGAGAGAAGCAAAGGTTATCGCTTATCCTGAAACCCGGGAAGGACCCAAAACTAGCATCTAGCTACCGACCCATATCCTTACTCTCAGTCTGCTATAAACTACTGGAACGCATTATCCTACACCGAATTAAGGATGATGTAGAAGCTGTACTCAACATTGACCAAGCCGGCTTTAGACCAGGTAGAAGCACCCAAGATCAGGTGCTAGCACTCACCACTTTTATAGAGAATGGATTTCAGGAGAATAAAAAGACTGGTGCAGTTTTCCTAGACTTGACAGCTGCATATGATACAGTGTGGCACTCAGGTCTTCTACTGAAACTATCAAAAATCCTTCCTTACTGGGTAGTAAACATAGTTGAGCTATTGCTACAGCACAGACGGTTCCGTGTTCATCTTGGTGGATACAGCAGTGCATGGCGAACACAGAAGAATGGACTACCCCAAGGTTCTGTCCTGGCACCAACTCTATTTGCACTGTACACCAATGACCTACCCATCACACACTCTCGTAAATTTGTATATGCAGACAACATATGCTTTGCTCTCCAAGCAAAAACATTTGATGAATTGAATGAGAGATTAACTGAGGACATGAGTCATATGAGCACCTACTGTAAACAGTGGCGGCTTCAACCTAGTGTGAAGAAGACCGTTTCTAGTGTTTTCCATCTACACAACGCTAGAAGTAAACAAGAGCTGGATATAACACTCAACAACAGCCGCCTGTCTCATGATGCAAAACCAGTGTACCTTGGAGTCACCTTGGACAGGACTTTGACATACAAAGCCCACCTGCAAAAGTAGCCAAGAAAGTTCAAACAAGAAACAACCTTGTGCAGATGTTGGCTGGTACTACATGGGGAGCCAGTGCAAGGACACTACGTTCAGCAACATTAGCACTGTCATACTCTGTAGCGGAATACTGTGCTGCTGTCTGGAGGAACTCAGTTCACTGCAAACTAGTTGACACCAGATTGAACTGTGCTATGCGGACCATATCAGGTACACTAAAATCAACACATACAGACTGGCTGCCAGTTATGTGTAATCTTGCCTCACCAGATATCCGCAGGGAAGCTGTCACTGCAAAGTTACTGGACTCTACACTCCAGATCCCAGGCCTTCCCCTGCTGAATGATATTGAGCACCACCCACGATACCGGAGGCCTCTATGAACTACATGAGGCCACGGATGTCGCGGTTGAATGGCTGAGAAACAACAGCATACAATAGAAGAAGAAGAAGACTGTCAGACTGTACAACACCACTTTGTAACGGTCTGTGGAAAAAACAATTATGTGCAATAAAAACCCCGTGCACTTTAGTCAACCACATCTACCTCACTGACTGTGAACCATATCAATCCATCTACTCTGCCCTCAGATACATGTACACTTGAATATCAGCCAGTCTACAAAGGTTTTTTTATTGTCTATTACTTTTAATGTATGTATATATGTATGTATGATGTATGTATGTATGTATGTACGTACGTACATATGTACGTACGAATAAAACACACTTTCTCTATACATACACAATTAACACCTTCACGAATCACTTACCCCAATAACACCTTCACTAATCACTTACCCCAATGACACACACAAATTACTTACCCCAATTACACCTTTACTAATCACTTAAACCAATGACACCTTCACTCATCACTTACCCCAATGACACCTTCACTAATCACTTACCCCAATAACACACACACATCAGTTACTCCAATGACACTTTCACTAATCACTTACCCCAATGACACCTTCACTAATCACTTACCCCAATGACACCTTCACTCATCACTTACCCAACAACACCTTCACTAATCACTTACCCCAATGACACACACAAATCACTTACCCCAATTACACCGTTACTAATCATTTAAACCAATGACACCTTCACTCATCACTTACCCCAATGACACCTTCACTAATCACTTACCCCAATAACACACACGAATCACTTACTCCAATGACACTTTCACTAATCACTTACCCCAATGACACCTTCACTAATCACTTACCCCAATGACACCTTCACTAATCACTTACCCAGCAACACCATCACTAATCACTTACACCAATGACACCTTCACTAATCACTTACCCCAATGACACCTTCACTAATCACTTACACCAATGACACCTTCACTAATCACTTACCCCAATAACACACAAATCACTTACCCCAATAACACCTTCACTGATCACTTAGCCCAATGACACCTTCACTAATCACTTACCCCAATATATATATATATATATATATATATATATATATATATATATATATATATATATATATATATATATATATATACAATAAACACATACACCAATAAAACACATGCACACTTTTGAAATACACCAATAACACACCCACACAAATAACACACACACACACACACACACACACACACACACACACTAATAACACAAACACACTCCCAAACTAATCACATATACCAATAACACACACACTAATCACATACATAAATAACACAAACACACCCCAAACTAGTCACATACACGAATAACACAACACACAAATTATATAGACCAATAAAACACATTGCATAAATCAATAACATAAACAATCACATACACCAATAAGACACACATAGACACACTAATCACATACACCAAAACACACATATGCCCACACTAGTCACATTCACCAATAACAAACAAACACATGCTCAAACTAAATACATACACCAATAACACATACACTAATCACATACACCAATAAAACACACACACACTTATGAAATACATCAAAAACACATCCACACTAATAACATACAAAAATAACACACACACACACGCACACACACAGACTAATCACATATGCCAACATGCACACACACACACACACACACACACACACACACACTAATTACATACATAAATAACAGATACATTCACACTAATCACAAACACCAATAACACAAACACACTCCCAAACTAGTCACATACACGAATAACACAACACAGAAATTATATACACCAATAAAACACACACACACATTGCATAAATCAATAACGCACACACAATCACATACACCAATAACACACACATAGACACACTAATCGCATACACCAAAACACACATACACCCACACGAGTCACATTCACCAAGAACAAATAAACACGTGCTCAAACTACTTACATATATCAATAATACACAGACTAATCGCATACACCAATAACACATACATTAATCACCTACTCAAATAAAACACACACGCACTTATGAAATACATTAATAACACACCCACACCAATAACACACATACACTAATAACATAAAAATAGTACAGGCACACACACACACACACACACTGATTGCATATACAAACACACACACACACACACACACACGCACACACACACACACACACACACACACACACACACACACACTAATCACATACATAACTAACAGATACTTTCACACTAATCACATACATGAATTACACAACATACAAATTATATACGCCAATAAAACACATACACACATTGCATAAATCAATCTTCTTCTTTTCCTTTTGGCTGTTCCCTTCAGGGGTCGCCACAGCAAATGATCTGCCTCCATCTCTCCCTATCCTCTGCATCTTCTACTCTTACTCCAACGACCTTCATGTCCGCCTTCACTGCATCCATAAATCTTCTCTTTGGTCTTCCTCTGGGCCTTTTGCCTGGTAGTTCCAACCTCAGCATCCTACGACCAATATACTCACTATCCCTCCTCTGTACATGTCCAAACCATCTCAATCTAGCCTCTCTGACTTTGTCTCCAAAACATCTAACATGTGCTGTCCCTCTGATGTACTCATTTCTGATCCTATCCATCCTCCTTACTCCCAAAGAGAACCTCAACATTTTCATCTCTGCTACCTCCAACTCTGACTCCTGTCTTTTCCCCAGGGCCACTGTCTCTAAACCATACAACATT
The DNA here is from genome assembly GCA_024760905.1 of Plotosus lineatus. Classification (NCBI taxonomy): domain Eukaryota; kingdom Metazoa; phylum Chordata; class Actinopteri; order Siluriformes; family Plotosidae; genus Plotosus; species Plotosus lineatus. The sequence goes on from CM045740.1 coordinate 1,342,707, forward strand.
GCTGGCCTCATCACCGTCTTGTACACTTTTCCCTTCATTCTTGCCGATACTCTCCTATCACACATCACACCAGACACTTTTTTCCATCCATTCCAACCTGCCTGCACATGCTTCTTGACCTCTTTTCCACACTCTCCATTGCTCTGGATTGTTGAGCCTAAGTACTTAAAATCCTCCACCTTTCTTATCTCTGCTCCCTGTAATCTCACCGTTCCTCTTGGGTCCTTGTCGTTCACACACATGTATTCTGTCTTACTGAGACTAATCTTCATTCCCCTCCTTTCCAGGGCATACCTCCACCTCTCTAGATTTTCCTGCACTTGTTCTATGCTCTCACTACAGATCACGATGTCATCTGCAAACATCATAGTCCATGGAGATTCTTGTCTAACCTCGTCTGTCAGCCTGTCCATCACCATAGCAAACAAGAAGGGGCTGAGAGCTGACCCTTGATGCAGTCCGACCTCCACCTTGAACTCTTCTGTCACACCGACAGCACACCTCACCACTGTCTTACATCTCTCGTACATGTCCTGCACCACTCTAACATACCTCTCTGCCACTCCAGACTTCCTCATGCAATACCACAGTTCTTCTCTCGGCACCCTGTCATATGCTTTCTCCAGATCCACAAAGGCACAATGCAGCTCCCTCTGACCTTCTCTGTACTTCTCCATTAACATCCTCAAGGCAAACACTGCATCTGTGGTACCCTTTCTTGGCATGAAACCAAACTGTTGTTCACAAATGCTGACCTCTGCCCTTAGTCTAGCTTCCACTATTCTTTCCCATAACGTCATCATATGGCTCATCAACTTTATCCCTCTGTAGTTGCCACAACTCTGCACGTCTCCCTTGTTCTTAAAAATGGGCACCAGCACACTTCTCCTCCATTCCTCTGGCGCCCTCTCACTCTCTAAGACCTTGTTGAATGTTCTTGTCAGAAAATCTACTGCTACCTCTCCTAGACACTTCCATACCTCCACCGGTATGTCATCAGGACCAACTGCCTTTCCATTCTTCATCCTCTTCAATGCCCTCCTCACTTCATGCTTACTAATCTTTGCTACTTCCTGGTCATCAACACTCACCTCTTCTACTCTTTTTTTTTCTCTCATTTTCCTCATTCATCAGCTCTTCAAAGTACTCTTTCCATCTTCTCAGCACACTTCTGTCATCAGTCAATACATTTCCCTCTCTGTTCTTTATCAATCTAACTTGCTGCATGTCCTTCCCATCTCTATTTCTCTGCTGTGCCAACCTGTATAAATCATTTTCTCCCTCCTTACTTTCCAACCGAGCATACAAGTCATCAAACGCGCTCTGTTTGGCCTTTGACACTGCTACCTTTGCCTTACGCTGTGTCTCCCTTTACTCCTGTTTACTCTCTTCGGTTTTCTCAATGTCCCACTTCTTCTTAGCTAACCTCTTCCTTTGTACACACTCCTGCATTTCCTCATTCCACCACCAAGTCTCCTTATCTACTTTCCTTCCAGATGACACACCAAGCATTCTCCTACCTGTCTCCCTGACCACATTAGCTGTAGTTCTCTAGTCATCTGAAAGCACTTCCTGACCACCCAAAGCCTGTTTCAACTCCTCCTTGAAGACAACACGACACTCTTCATTTTTCAGCTTCCACCAGTTTGTCTTCTGCTCTGCCTTTGCCTTCTTCACCTTCCTCACCATCAGCGTCATCCTGCACACCACCATCCTATGCTGTTTGGCAACTCTCTCACCCACTACTACTTTGCAGTCACTGACTTCTTTCAAATTACATCGCCTACACAAGATGTAGTCTACTTGTGTGCTCCTACCTCTGCTTTTATAAGTCACCCTATGCTCCTCTCTCTTCTGGAAGAAAGTATTTACCACAGCCATTTCCATCCTTTTTGCAAAATCTACCAACATCTGTCCTTCTGCATTCCTGTCCTGGATATCGAGCCTGCCCATCACTTCCTCGTCCCCTCTGATGCCTGCACCAACATGTCCATTGAAGTCTGCCCCAATGACCTCTCTTTCACCTCTGGGGGGTACTCTGCATCACTTCATCTAACTCCCTCCAGAATCTCTCCTTCTCTTCTCGCTCACATCCTGTCTGTGGGGCATAAGCACTATCAACATTGACCATCACTACTTCAATTTCTAACTTGAGACTCATCACTCTGTCTGACACTCTTTTCACTTCTAGAACATTCCTGACAAACTCCTCCTTCAAGATGACTCCGACTCCATTTCTCTTCCCATCCACACCATGATAAAACAGGTTAAACCCTGCTCTTAAGCTTCTAGCCTTGTTACCTTTCCACCTGGTCTCCTGAACACACAGTATGTCTACCTTCCTCCTCTGCATCATGTCAGCAAGCTCTCTACCTTTTCCTGCCATAGTTCCAACGTTCAAAGTCCCTACTTTCAGTCCTAGACTCATACTTTTCCTCTTCTCTCTCTGGCAATGGACACGCCTCCCGCCTCTCCTTCTTTGATGTCTTCGACCAACAGTAGTCCAATTTCCATCAGCACCCTGTTGGTTGACGGCACTGATGGCGGTCGTTCTTAACCCGGGCCTCGACCGATCCGGTATGTCATTCTTTCTTGTGATTCGCATAGTTTATTTGGCATTTTTACGCTGGATGCCCTTCCTGACGCAACCCTCTACATTTATCCGGGCTTGGGACTGGCGTGAGGGAGAGACAGTGGTTTGTGCCACCCCCCTCACGGCTGCATTTAATAAAGCTGTATCTTATCTTATCTTATCTTAATACCTCAAACACACACCCAAACTAATCACATACACCAATAACATACAGTACATAGTAATCACATACACCAATAACACAACACACAGATTATGTACACCAATAAAACAAACACATTGCATAAATCAAGAACTCACACATATCAATAACACACACATCGACACACTAATCACACCAATCCACACACAATACACTACGGCCACACACACACACATGCTAATCACATACATAAATAACACACACATGCACACTAATCGCATACACCAATAACACACACACACACACACACACACACACACACACACACACTAATCACATACATTAATAGCACACATACACCCACACTAATCACATACAGCAATAACAAACAAATATACACCCAAACTAATCACACACACCAATAACACACATACACACTGATCACATACACCGATAACACATTCACACTAATTATATACACCAATAAAACACACACGTACACACAGACACACACACACACACACACAGACACTGTAATCTCATATAATCACATACACCAATAATACACACACACACACACACACACACACACACTAATCTCATACACCAATAGCACACACAAACACACTAATCACATTCAATAATAACATGCACATACACCAATGACACACATGCACACTAATCACGCACACACACACACACTAATCACATACATAAATAACACATATACCCACACTAATCACATACACCAATAACAAACAAATACACACCCAAACTAATCACACACACCAATAACACACATACACACTAATCACATACATCAATAACACATTCACACTAATAATATACACCAGTAAAACACGTGACGCATACGCACACACACACACACACACACACACACACACACACACACACACACACACACACACACACACACACACACACACACACACACTTACATACACTAATCACATACAGCAATAACACACATGCACAATCACATACACCAATAACATTCACTTACACTCACTCATCATATACACCAATAACACACAATAAGCACACACACCAAAAACTTTGATAACTCAGTTCGCTGTGCTGGGGGAACAGTAGTGGCAACCGCTGATAGTGGGGCTTTAAACCCCAATCTTGGGATCTGAAATCCAGTCCCTTACCAACAGGCCACCTATGCCCATGGCTCAGTGTTTTTAGTAATTATTTTGCCCTGAGAGGCAGAATGTGAAGTCTTGTATTGCCACAGGCCCATGTGCTGTGTATTTTTTGTATTCTTTCCTTTTATCATTTTTTTCTTTCGTCTGGCAGCAGCTTGTACTCTTTGGTATTCTGATTTTGCACTCACACCCCACCACCCGCTGTATGTTGCTGATAGATTAGTCTGACTTGCTTTAATGATTCAACAGGAGGTGAGGTTTTATGTATCTGTGAGATGGTATCCTGGAGTGGTCACCTGCTGAACTCTGACTGTGCGACATGGCTGAACCTCAGAGCAGATCAATCAAAAATCCTCATCTTCGGGCTTCATCAAACAGATGCTATAATGCAAGTTTTCTTTCTCCCTTTCTCTTTGTGTGTGTGTGTGTGTGTGTGTGTGTGTGTGTGTGTGTGTGTGTGTGTGTGTGTGTGTGTGAGTAACCCTTGGTATTAATTCATGATCAAGGGAGTAATGAATGTGAAGTGTTTCAGCACCACGGACAGCAATTACAGTCCTGAAATGCAGAACATTTTAAGTCCTGGGGTAGTGGTGGTATTGTGATAGGGCACTGGATCGCTGATCCTGAGGTTGGGGGGTCGAGTCCCCCCCCCCATCCTCAGTGACGCTAACTGGGTTATCAAAGTCTGGCCATGTCTCTCACTGTCTATGGTGTGAGGCATGTAAAAGAACCATTGCTGGCTTTCGTAAAGAGTAGCTGCAAATCCGTCAGCATGTTTCTGTCCTTTGCTAAAAAGGGTAGTGACAGGAAGGGCATCCGACATAAAAACCTCTGCCAAATCAAACGTGCGAATCATTCACTGTGACGACCCCTGATAAAGGGAAAAAGCCGAAAGGAAATCTCTCATTTTAAGTCCCGAGGCAGTGTCGTGAAGAGGAAGTGAAGAAGAATGGTGTGGTATCTTTGCATTCATTCAGAAGCGTTTGTGATTAGAGTGTCGCTCTTCACTTCGCCAGAGAAATTGAATTCCTGTTTATAATTCTCAGCCTGAAACCTGAGTGGAGAAGACACAGGCGTTTCCGGTCCTCAGGTCGATGTGACCCTCCTTCTCTCTCTCGCTGATGGAATATGAGACTCGAAAAAGAGACTGGCCGCAAAGAGTGAGCGCGCCAGCTTTACTCGGTGTTCGTGTGCTCGAAGGCGTAGGAACACAATGCAAGGGCGCAGAGGGCTGCGGGGTTGCGCACGTCACGTGCTGCAGTAGAGACACCGAGATTTGGTTAGAGGCACGCCTACCTCATCATCTAACTGGCGGTAGTTCGGAGACAATTCACTGGTGTACTGGGAACGTACACCACCCCCCCTCCCCCGGTTATCCCTCCCCTTCTTGCTAGCGAAGAGGACTGAGAGGAGAAGAGGAGTCACTGGTCGCTCGAAGAGAAGAGCTGAGCCGAGAGGAGCCAAAAGACGCACGGCGGAGGCGGGAGAATCATGTGCACGTCCTCACGCGCGGCTCACAGCGCGGACAACCGCAGCCGGAGACACTATGGATGTCTTCAAACGTCGCCGTTGTCTTTCTCCCACTGACGTTTCTTCCGTTTCTATTGATGGGATTTTATAACGCTCGAGCACCGAAGTGCGCCTGAAGGATGGAACCTAACCTCTGAAGAAACTGTACAAACGATCGATTTCCGGAAACGTTTCCTTTTCGCTTCTTTTCCGCAACCGGGAACTATTAAGAAATCATCAATATACCTTACCATGTTTATTTATGTGCTGCCGGTAATGTGTTCGGGTGAAAAGAGCGCGAGGCGTCCGGAGGCAGAATGAGCATCAGTACACTGTACCGAATATTGCGGATGTTTCGAAATAAATAAATAAATACACTGATTTCTCCCGATTTCTTCTTGTTTTTTTAAAGAAGTAAACGGTGAAGGGAGATTTTAATTTTTTTATATTTAGTATTTTACTAGTTGAATGAAAACACCGTTAAAGAGCCGAAGTGCTTTTATCGATTATTTGTCTCCTGTTTTCAGAACGATGTGAAGCGTTTATGGCCTTTAGAGCGCGCGCGCGCTGTGAAGAACAGATTGTGTCCGTGTCCCAACTGTCTCACGGAAGAACAGACATTTTTTTTCTAGAAACTCATTAAGATGGAGCCCCAGAAAAGATGAAGGATTCACCAGATTACCGGAGGTAAAATCTGAGCGCTGAGGGCGGTGATGCTGGTGATGATGGATGTGAAAATGAGGTGAATAGAAACAGCTGATTCTGAACTGAAGCCTGCAAGGCAATTGAACGTGTCGTTTTCGTTCTTTATTTTCTTTTTTGACATTTGCTATTCAGACCTGAAAACTTGGAGACTTTTTCTTTTTTACTTTCATTTTTTTTCCTTTTCAACTGAGAAACACCGCTTAAATCTCCGAGCGCCTCCGGTATGTGATGTGTGGGATGTAATGTGGTGTGGTCGTCGCGTGGAACATTCACTCCCTTCTTCCCTCCCGCTTCGTGAAGACTGGCATTCGGCGCGTGCAGAATGGCGCGGTTCACAGACGAAGCACCGGCCCGGTACGGCGGAGGTGGCAGTGCGGTGGCGCATGCGCACGGGCAAGGCGGCGCGGCGCGCGGGGCCAGCAGGCAAGGCGGCCCACCAGGAGCGCAGCGAATGTACAAACAGTCGATGGCCCAGCGCGCGCGCACCATGGCCCTGTACAACCCTATCCCAGTGCGGCAGAACTGCTTCACCGTCAACCGCTCCCTATTCATCTTCAGCGAGGACAACTTTGTGAGAAAATACGCCAAAAAGATCACCGAGTGGCCATATCCTTTTAATCCCCGTTACACCAAAATCTCGAAGCCCAGCTGCTTCCTCCCCGGTGCTTCCCCTGTGATGAGGGTAGGAAAGTGTTCAGGTCACCTACATATGATTCACAGAAGCCATTACAGTTGGTTAGTAGCTTCTTTACTACAAATGGGTGGAGTAATAGAGTATAGAAGAGTATGTTCATCACACTCACAGTCTGTGTGCTTTTTTAACAGCGGCAATCCTCTCTCTCGCTCTCTCTCTCTCTCTCTCTCTCTCTCTGTTTGTGTGTGTGCGCGCGCGCGCACACACTGTTCCTTGATTTGCTGATGTCAGCATGTGCAATCTGTTACTCAGGTCGAAACAGGGAAGGAGGGAGGGGTGGGGGTGTGGGACCGTTTTCTCTCTCCTTCCTTCTCCAAAAGGCTTCAAGGCGAAGAGGGTCTCTCTCTCTCTCTCTCTCTCTCTCTCTCTCTCTCTCTCTCTCTCGCTCTCTCTCTGTAGTTCGTGAATTTGATGCTCCAGTGGAAGGCAGTTTGCGTCTTCTGTGATAATTTTCTGTACCTGCTGCAGTAAAATCACTAGTAATTTCTCTCTGAACGCGTGAGGGATTAAAAAATTTTTTTTTTTACACTTGTCGGGTTGCAAAGTTGATGAATTTTAGGTGATTAAGCAAATACTGGAGCGGTCAGTTACTTTATGGATATATTTTTAATAAAATAAATGTTTTTTGAAATGTAGACATCAGTGTCTCCTGTAAGCACAGCTTCTCCTTTAAAAACATTCTCTTCTCTGTTTGACCTGTGTTGAATTTATTCACGGACATTTCTCATTGTTGAACTGGTGCATCTGTTAAATTAGATTTGTTTGAGTTTCTGTAAATCTACTGGCTGAGTGGATTAATCCTGATTTTCATTTCCCCTCTGCTTACTCAATAAAATTAAACTGAAAAAAAAAAAAAAAAAACGACCAAAACAAACAAACCACCTTTCGGGAAGTTGTGACCCTGTGGTAGGGCACTGGATTACTGATCCCAAGGTTAGGGGTTGAAGCTCCATGATCACCAGGTTGTCACTGCTGGCCCCCCCAGTGCACTAACTGGGTTATCACAGACCGGCCATGTCTCTCTCTGTCTGTGGTGGAGGGTCATGTAAATGAACCATTGCTGACTTTCGTAAAGAAGAGCTGCATTGCCATCAGCGTGTTTCTGCCCTGCAATGGCTAGGAGAACTGTCCGGGGTGTACTATCCCTTGCCCAGAGGTGGCTGAGCTTGGTACTCGGCTCTCTGTGACTCTAACTAGGATTAAACAGCTCAGAAAATGAATGAAGGAATGATGTGATGAGAGACAAGCACAGAAACACCTGAAGTGAAACATCCTGATATAAGTAGTGCCATATGCAAAGATACGATAATGACATAGACTGTGATATGGTAACCCTACAGCCAATGAGATGGTGATGCCACAGACAATTAATAAAACCATAGCAAACGATACAGCAACACCGTAACCAGTTATACATTATTCCTGCAGACAAAAACGAACAATAATTTGTCAGTGTCATAGAGAATAACATGGTCATGCTGAAGATAGTGATACAGTCACACCACAGACACTGATACAGTGACACAACACACAAAGGTACCTTAATGCTACAGACAATAGCAGGATCATGTCATAAATAATTTACATTAACACCACAAACTTTGATACAGTAAAGTTGCAAACAATAAGCTACAGACAATGAAGGGCAGCACGGTGGCTTAGTGGTTACGTCTGCCTCACAGCAAGAAGGCCTGGGTTGATTCCCAGCTTGGGCACTTCTGTGTGGAATTTGTATGTTGTCCCCATGCCTGCAAGGGTTTTCTCTGGTACTCTAGTTTCCACCCACAGTCCAAAAACATGCACAGTAGGATAAGTGGCACTAATTTGGTAAGTGTTCTAAATTGCTAGGTGTGAGTGGTTGTGAGTGTTAGCTATGTGAATGCCTGGTAAGCTGTCCAGGGTGTACCCTGCCTGCCTCCTGCAACCATAATTTGGATTTAACATCTTACAGAAATGAATGAATGAATTAATGAATATAGTTGATATATCAATGACACAGACAATGATATGGTAACTCCATAGACAATGAAACTGTAATACCATAGACAATGATTCGGACATGTTATAGCCAGTGATACATTAATGCTATAGACAATGTTACAGTAACGTCACAAACAATCTTATGGTAATGTCTCAGGCAATGATATGGCAATGAAATAAACAACAATACAATAATGTCACAGATAGGCGCAGTGGTGGTCTAGTGGTATAGGGCGCTGGATCGCTGATCCAAAGGTTGGGGGTTCGAGTCCCACTCTCCACAAGGTTGTCACTGTCCCCCCAGTGCGGCTAACTGGGTTATCAAAGGCGGGCCATGTCTCTCACTGTCTATGGTGAGAGGTTGATGTAAAAGAACCATTGCTGACTTTCGGAAAGAGTAGGCTGCAAAGTCGTCAGCGTGTTTCTATCCCTTGCTAAAAGGGTTGTGACAGGAAGGGCATCCGACGTAAAAATCTCTGCCAAATTAAACGTGCGAATCAAAATGATTCGCTGTGGCGACTCCTGAGTAAAAGGGAAAAAGCCGAAAGGAAGACAGACAGACAGACAGACAATAATGTCACAGATAATGATACAGGAACATGACAAACAATGATACCATAACACTACTGGCAATGGCACTCTATGTGGTAATGCCACATAGAGTGATACAGTAAAATCACAAATGGTATGGTACCATCAGACAGTGCTGCGATAACGCCATAAAAGCAATGATATGGTGACGCAATTGACAATTGTACGTAATGCCCCAGGAAATGTTATTGTAATGTTACAGATAATACTGTGTGTTGGTTATCAAATCCTCCATCAAAAGTGTTTTTGTTTTATTTATGACTAAATTTTGGATGTGTGAGAGAAGCAGTTGTAATGTTATGGATGGCTCTGTCGAAAAACCATTAGTTTTCAGAAGCACTTTTGAAGAGTGTGTCTTACAATACCGATCCAATATACGAACATGATGAAATCATCATCGCCTGCTGACGCAAAATGTGTTTTAAGTGTCTGTTGTGAGTGTATTTAAAGGCATATTCCTCTGGGTAGTGTTTTAAGTATTTAATTAGGTTTATTGTTCTAAACGTGGTGCGCCCCCAGTGGTTTCATTTGACTTGTCTTGCATATTGTGAGCCTTACTTCTTCTTTACTCATAGTACAGAACTTCCACAGTGACAACATGCTAGCATGGAGCTTTTAATTGTCTGATTCTGTTTTTTATCTGGTTTCTTGGTGTATTTCTTTGAATGACACAAATGAAACAGTAATACTTCAGTAAATTTCACAGCGGCATCTTTCAGATTGCACAACTTTTTAATTAAATTTTTTTTTTTTTTAACAAATATTTAACTCAAGGTGAAGTTAAAAAGAAAATGCTTGATGAAATAGTGAAGATGGCTCATGTATCTACTGCAGAAATGTGATGTATTGGGAGATATCTGTAATCCACATAAAAAACCCACTGGGGCATGGGCCAAAGAACCAACATAATCAATAGTCTACAAATACCATTAATCGGCTTTTAACATGGGTTTTGGGTTGGTGTGTGCGCACCCCCCACCCCCCACACAGGTGCATACACATGGATACACACTCACTCACACATTTACATGCACACACACACACACACACACACACACACACACACACACACACACATGTACACACACACACACACACACACACACACACACACACACACACACACACACACACACACACACACACAGGCGTGCACCATTTCATTGTTTTATTATGGGTGAGATGGAGGTGGATGGTTTGCTGTGGCGACTCCTGAAGGGAAAAGCCAAAAGGAAAAGAAGAATATGGATGGGTATTAAAAGCTGTGTAAATGCTTTTATTTAATTCAAATTCAAAGAGTTTTACAGCTTGGGGTTTCTCTGACTTTTTAATGTTATTTTTTATTTCCTTTTTGCTTTTTTTTTTGGTGAGGCTGGTGGTGTAGTGGTTAGGGTGCTGCACTCATGATTGGGAGGTTGTGAGTTCAAATTGCACTGAGACCCCCACTGTGCTAATACCACTGGGCAAGGTCTTAACCACAAGTGTGCCTCTGTTCACCCAGCAGTATAAATGGTACCAGTAAAAATATACTGGGAAGGTAACCTGCGATGGACTAGCCTCCCATTCAGGAGGAGTTGTACTCCTAGTCACTTCACGCTACAGAATCCGGGGAGAAGCACCAGCCTGATGAACCACTAGGCTAGGGTGTAAAAAGCCCAATGGACTTTACCTTTTTTTTTAACTTACCTTTTTGCTTTTATGCAACTCTATTTTAATGTCTTATTGCTCGAAATGTTATCACACGTTTAAGAAATAAATCAAACATGAAAGATATCTCATGTGTTTTACAAGAAATATTCTCGAGCTTAAAGAAAATAAACATGTGTAGGTATAATGAATTTCATTTATATATGTATCATAAATTGGGCAGTAGTGGTCTAGTGAGAGGAGGATAGTTGCAAAGCTCACATCCATCCTGTTCAACATCTATCACCCACTGCACCGTAGATAGATATACTGAGTAGCTCCTTCAGTGGACGACTGAGGCATCCTCAGTGCAGGAAGGAGCGCTACCGCAGGTCGTTCATTCCCACCGCTATCAGACTGTACAACGCCACTTTGTAACTGTCTGTGAAAATACCGGTTATGTGCAATAAAAACCCCGTGCACTTTAATCAACCACATCTACCCCACTGACTGTGAACCATATCAACCCATCAACTCTGCACTCAGATACATTACACTTTAATATAGGCCAGTCTATAAAGTTGCTCCATTCTTTTCTTTTATTGTTTATTAATTTATACTATTTATGTATCTACTTATTTATTTACTTATATAATATATATGTACGTGTGTATGTTTGTATTTGTATCTATTTTTGCACCCCCTACTGATGGTACCTCAAGAGCCTGTAACAGTGAATTTCTCCATTGTGAGATTAATAAAGCTGTATCTTATCTTATCTTATCTTATCTTAGTGGTATAGGGCGCTGGATCGCTGATCCAAAGGTTGGGGGTTCGAGTCCCACTCTCCACAAGGTTGTCACTGTCCCCCCGGTGCAGCTAACTGGGTTATCAAAGGCAGGCCATGTCTCTCACTGTCTATGGTGAGAGGCATGTAAAAGAACCATTGCTGACTTTCGTAAAGAGTAGCTGCAAAGTCGTCAGCGTGTTTCTGTCCCTTGCTAAAAAGGGTTGTGACAGGAAGGGCATCCGACACAAAAACCTCTGCCAAATCAAATGTGCGAATCAGATGATTCGCTGTGGTGACTCCCGAGTAAAAGGGAAAAAGCCGAAAGGAAGACAGACAGACAATGTTAAAATATGGATTAAAAAACGGGGTGATGTTTGGTGATGCTTAATTTTATGACTGCCCTCAGTTGAGTGCAACTGAAGTTTGTGGAGAAATTAAACACCAAGAAACAACACCAAGTGAGCAGACAATACTGGAATTTGATGTGTTTTGGAAGAAAAACTGGGTAAATATTAGGTTCTGAGTGATTTTTAACAATGTCCAAATGGTCATGTTACAAAAAAGATGTGTCCTGGTGTGTCTTGGTCTTCTTCTTCTTCTTTTCCTTTTAGCTGTTCCCTTCAGGGGTCGCCACAGCGAATGATCTGCCTCCATCTCACCCTATCCTCTGCATCTTCTAGTCTTACTCCAACTACCTTCATGTCCTCTTTCACCTCATCCATAAATCTTCTCTTTCGTCTTCGTCGAGGAGTTCCAACCTCAGCATCCTACTACCAATATACTCACTATCTCTCCTCTGTACATGTCCAAACAATCTCAAGCTAGCGTCTGACTTTGTCTCCAAAACATCTTACTTGTGTTGTCCCTCTGATGTACTCATTCCTGAACGTATGCATCCTTATTACTCCCAAAGAGAACCTCAACATTTTCATATCTGCTACCTCAAGCTCTGCCTCCTGTCTTTTCCCCAGGGCCACTGTTTCAAAACCATACAACATTGCTGGCCTCAACATCGTCATGTGTTAACACACTTTTCTCCAACCATTCCAACTTGCCTGCACACGCTTCTTCACCTCTTTTCCACACTCTCCATTGCTCTGGATTGTTGAGTCTAAGTACTTAAAATCCTCCACGTTCTTTATCTCTGCTCCCTGTAACCTCACCATTCCTCTTGGGTCCTTCTCATTCACACACATGTATTCTGTTTTTCCTCTGGCTTTCTCCAGATCCACGAACCTTCATTCCTCTCCTTTCCAGGACATACCTCCACCTCTCTAGATTTTCCTGCACTTGTTCTCTGCTCTCACTACAGATCACAATGTCATCTGCAAACATCATAGTTCATAGGGAATCTTGTCTAACCTCGTCTGTCAGCCTGTCTATCACCATAGCAAACAAGAGGAGAGACAGAGCTGACCCTTGATGCAGTCCCACCTCCACCTTGAACGCTTCTGTCACAACGATAGCACACCTCACGACTGGCTTACATCTCTCATACATGTCCTGCACCACTCGAACATACAGTGGTATGAAAAAATATCTGAACCTTTTGGAATTTCTCATATTTCTGCATAAAATCACGATCAAATGTGATCTGATCTTTGTCAAAATCACACAGATGAAAACACAATGTCTGCTTTAACTAAAACCACCCAAACATTTCAAGGTTTTCATATTTTAATGAGGATAGCATGCAAACAATGACAGAAGGGGGAGGAATAAGTAACTGCACCATCACATTTAATATTTTGTGCCCCCCCCCCCCCTTTGGCAGCAATAACTTCAACCAGACGCTTCCTGTAGCTGCAGATCAGTCTGGCACATCGATCAGGACTAGTCTTGGCCCATTCTTCTTTACAAAACTGCAGTCGTTCAGTCAGATTCCTGGGATGTCTGGCATGAATCGCTGTCTTGAGGTCATGCCACAGCATCTCAATGGGGTTCAAGTCTGGACTTTGACTTGGCCACTCCAAAACGTGTATTTTGTTCTTCTGAAACCATTCTGAAGTTGATTTACTTCTGTGTTTTGGATCATTGTCTTGTTGCAGCATCCATCCTCTTTTTAGCTTCAACTGTCTGACAGACGGCCTCAGGTTTTCCTGCAAAACATCCTGATAAACTTTTGAAGTCATTTTTCCATTAATGATTGCAAGTTGTCCAGGCCCCGAGGCAGCAAAACAGCCCCAAACCATGATGCACCCTCCACCATGCTTCACGGTGGGGATGGGGTGTTGATGTTGGTGAGCTGTTCCATTTTGCCTCCACACATGAGGAACAGGAACACGTGTGAAGAACACGTCTGTTCCTCCCAAATGATTCAACTTTGGTTTCATCAGTCTACAAAATATTTTGTCAAAACCTTTGTGGCGTGTCCAAGTGCCTTTTTGCGAACATTAAACGAGCAACAGTTTTTTTTTAGACAGCAGTGGCTTCCTCCTTGGAGTCCTCCCATGAACACCATTCTTGGCCATTGTTTTACATATAGTTGATGTGTGCACAGAGATATTGGACTGTGCCAGTAATTTCTGTAAGTCTTTAGCAGACACTCTAGGTTGTTTTTTTTTTTTTTTACCTCTCTGAGTATTCTGCGCTGAACTCTTAGCGTCATCTTTGGTGGACGGCCACTCCTTGAGAGAGAAGCAAGAGTGCTAAACTCATTCCATTTGTAGACAACTTCTCTGACTGTCGATTGATAAACATCCAGACTTTTAGAGATGGTTTTGTATCCTTTCCCAGCTTTATACAACTCCACAATTCTTCATTGCAGGTCTTCAGACAGCTCTTTTGAGCGAGCCATGGTGCACATTAGGCAATGCTTCTCATCAAGACAATTCTCACCAGGTGTGTGTTTTATAGTGGGCAGGGCAGCTTTAAACAAGAAGGGGCTCAGAGCTGACCCTTGATGCAGTCCCACCTCCACCTTGAATGCTTCTGTCACACCGACAGCACACCTCACGAGTGTCTTACATCTCTCATACATGTTCTGAACCACTCTGACATACTTCTCTGCCGCTCCAGACTTCCTCATGCAATACCGAAGTTCGTCTCTCGGCACTCTGTCATATGCATTCTCTAGGTCCACAAAGGCACAATGCAGCTCCTGCTTACCTTCTCTGTACTTCTTTATTAACACCCACAAAGCAAACACTGCATCTGTGGTGCTCTTTCTTGGCATGAAACCAAACTGTTGTTCACAAATGCTGACCTCTGCCCTTAGTCTAGCTTCCACTATTCTTTCCCATAACTTCATCGTATGGCTCATCAACTTGATCCCTCTGTAGTTGCCACAACTCTGCACATCTCCCTTGTTCTTAAAAATGGGCACTAGCACACTTCTCCTCCATTCCTCTAGCATCTGTTCACTCTCTCAGACCTTGAATATTCTTGTCATAAAATCTACTCCTACCTCTCCTAGACACTTCCGTACCTCCACCGGTATGTCATCAGGACCAACTGCCTTTAGACTCTTCATGCTCTTCAATGCCCTCCTCACTTCACCCTTACTAATCTTTGCTACTTCCTGGTCCTCAACAGTCACCTCTTCTACTCTTTTTTCTCTCTCATTTTCCTCATTCATCAGCTCTTCAAAGTACTCTTTCCATCTTCTCAGCACACTTCTGTCATCAGTCAATACGTTTGCCATCATCATCATCATAATCATTTTCTTCTTCCGCATAGTCCAGGGTCGGGTCGCGGGGGCAGCAACCTCAGCAAAGAGGTCCAGACATCCCTCTCCCGAGCCACTTCCTCCAACTCTCCCGGGGGGACACCGAGGCGGTCCCAGACAAGCCGAGAGACATAGTCCCTCCAGCGTGTTCTAGGTCGACCCCGGGGTCTCTTCCCGGTTGGACATGCCCGAAACACCAAACCAGGGAGGCGTCCGGGGGGCATTCTGACCAGATGCCCGAGCCACCTCAACTGGCCCCTCTCAATGCGGAGGAGCAGCGGATCTACTCCGAGCTCTCCCCGGATGTCGGAGCTTCTCACCTTATCTTTAAGGGAAACCCCGCCACCCGGCAAAGGAAGCTCATTTCAGCCGCTTGTATCCGTGATCTTGTTCTTTCAGTCATTACCCAAAGCTCGTGACCATAGGTGAGGGTTGGAACGTAGATCGACTGGTAAATTGAGAGCTTTGCCTTGCGGCTCAGCTCCTTCACCACGACGGAATGGTACAGGCACCGCTTAACAGCACAGGCTGCAGCGATCCGTCTGTCGATCTCTCGCTCCATCCTTCCCTCACTCGTAAACAAGACCCCAAGATACTTAAACTCCTCCACTTGGGACAGGACCTCATTCCCGACCCGGAGGGTGCATTCCACCATTGTCCGACTGAGAACCATGGCCTCGGACTTGAAGGTACTGATCTTCATCCCGGCTGCTTTGCACTCAGCTGCGAATCGCGCCAATGAGAGCTGGAGGGTCCGACTTGATGAAGCCAAGAGGACAACATCATCCGCAAAAAGCAGAGATGATATCCGATGGCCACCAGACCAGAACCCCTCATCGCCTCGACTGCGCCTAGAAATTCTGTCCATAAAAATTATGAACAGAATCGGTGACAAAGGACAGCCTTGGCGGACTCCAACTCCCACTGGAAACGAATCCGACCTGCTGTTACCAATACGGACCAAACTCTGGCTCCGGTGATACAGCGACCGAATAGCTCGTAGCAACGGATCCGGAACGCCGTACTCTCGGAGCACGCCCACAAGATCGTTCGAGGGACACGGTCGAAAGCCTTCTCCAAATCCACAAAGCACATGTGGACAGATTGGGCAAACTCCCATGCCCCCTCCAGAATCCTGTGGAGCGTATAGAGTTGGTGAAGAGTGCTGCGGCCAGGACGAAAACCACATTGTTCCTCCTGAATCCGAGGTTCAACTATCGGTCGGATCCTCCTCTCTAGTACCCCTGCATAGACTTTCCCAGGTAGGCTGAGGAGTGTAATTCACCGATAATTGGAACACACCCTCCGGTCCCCCTTCTTAAAAATTGGGACCACCACCCCAGTTTGCCAATCCAGAGGTACAGCCTCTGATGACCACACGATGTTGCAGAGACGTGTCAACCAAGACAGTCCTACAACATCCAGAGCCCTGAGATTCCGGGCGGATCTCGTCCAACCCCGGAGCTCGACCACCGAGGAGCTTTTTGACAATCTCAGTGACCTCCACTCCAGTGATGAGCGGACCCTCACCCAAACCCCCAGGGTCTTCCTCTTCCACGGAAGGCGTGTTGGTGGGATTGAGGAGGTCCTCAAAGTATTCCCTCCACCTCTGAACAATATCCCCAGTCAAGGTAAGCAGCTCCCCACGTCCACTGTAAACAGTGTTTGTGAAGAACTGCTTCCCCCTCCTGAGGCGTTGGATGGTGGCCCAGAACCTTTTTGAGGCCAACCGATAATCACTCTCCAGGCCCTCACCGAACTCCTCCCATGCCCGAGATTTTGCATCTGCGACAGCCTCGGCGGCAAGCACGTTTGGCCTGCCGGTACCCGTTTGCTGCCTCAGGAGTCCCATAGGCTAATAAAACCCGATAGGCCTCCTTCTTCAGCTGGACTGCCCCCTTCACCGCAGGTGTCCACCACCGGGTTCGGGGATTACCGCCACGACAAGCACCGATGACCTTACGGCCACAGCTATGGGCTGCTGCCTCAGCAATGGAGGCACGAAACATGGCCCATTCGGATTCCATGCCCCCCGCCTCCTCCGGAACGTGGTTGTAGCTCTGCCGGAGGTGGGAGTTAAAGGCCTTTCGGACAGGGGCGTCAGCCAAACGTTCCCAGCAGACCCTGATTACACGCTTGGGCCTGCCAGGTCTGGAAGGCAACCTCCCCCACCACCAAAGCCAACTCACCACCAGGTAGTGATCGGTAGACAGCTCAGCTCCTCTTTTCACCCGAGTGTCCAGAACATATGGTCGCAAGTCCGATGACATGACTACAAAGTCAATCATCGAACTGCGACCTAGGGTGTCCTGGTGCCAAGTGCACTTATGGACACCCTTATGTTCGAACATGGTGTTCGTGATAGACAAACTATGACGAGCACAGAAGTCCAACAACGAAACACCATTCGGATTCAGACTGGAGAGGCTGTACCTACCGATCACATCCTTCCAGGTCACACTATTGTTGTCCACATGGGCGTTGAAGTCTCCCAAGACAACGAGCGAGTCTCCCGAGGGAGCGTTCTCCAACACCCCCCCCAAAGACTTCAAAAAGGGTGGGTACTCTGAACTGTCATTTGGTGCATAAGCACAAATAACAGTCAGGACCCGTCCCCCCACCCGAAGACGGAGGGAAGCTACCCTTTCGTCAACCGGGGAGAACCCCAACATTTGGGCACCGAGACGGGGGGCAACAAGAATACCCACACCGGCTCGCCGCCTCTCCCCATGAGCAACTCCAGAATAGAAAAAGGTCCAGCCTCTTTCGAGATGGATGGTTCCAGAGCCCAAGCTATGCGTTGAGGTGAACCTGACTATATCTAGTCAGTATCTCTCCACCTCACGCACCAAATCAGGCTCCTTTCCAGCCAGAGAGGTGACATTCCATGTCCCGAGGGTCAGAGTAAGTAGCCGAGGATCAGTCCGACAGAACCCATGCCTTTGGCTGCCACCCAACTCACACTGCACCCGACCCCTAAAACTCCTCCCACGGGTGGTGGGTCCATGGGAGGGCAGACCAATGTCTCCTTTTCGGGCTAGGCCCAGCCAGGCTCCATGGGCATAAGCCCGACCACCAGGCGCTCGCCTTCAAGCCCCTCCCCTGGGCCTGGCTCCAGGAGGGAACCCCGGTGACCCGTGTCCGGGCAAGGGAGACTGCTTCAAATGTTTACTCCGAGATGGCATAGGGGTCTTCTGAATAGAGGTCTTCTACGTTTGCCACTCTGTCCTTAATCACTCTAACTTGCTGCACGTCCTTCCCATCTCTATTTCACTGCTCTGCCAACCTGTATGAATCATTTTCTCCCTCCTTACTGTCCAGCCTAGCATACAAGTCATGATACGCCCTCTGTTTGGCCTTTGACACTGCTCCCTTTTGCCTTACGCTGTGTCTCCCTGTCCTCCTGTTTACTCTCTTTGGTCCTTTCTATGTCCCACTTCTTCTTAGCTAACCTCTTCCTTTTTACACACTCCTGCACTTCCTCATTCCACCACCAGGTCTCCTTATCTACTGTCCTTCCAGAGGACACACCAAGAACTCTCCTACCTGTCTCCCTGATCACCTTAACTGTAGTTGTCCAGTCATCTGGAAGCACTTCCTGACCACCCAAAGCCTGTTTCAACTCGTCCTTGAAGACAACATGACACTCTTCCTTTTTCAGCTTCCACCACTTTGTCTTCTGCTCAGCCTTTGCCTTCTTCACCTTTCTCACCATCACCATCATCCTGCACACCACCATCCTATGCTGTTTGGCAACACTCTCACCCGCTACTACTTTGAAGTCACTGACTTCCTTCAAATTACATCGCCTACACAAGATGTAGTCTACCTGTGTGATCCTATCTCCGCTTTGTTAAGATGTTTCTGTCTCTTCTGGAAGAAAGTATTCACCACAGCCATTTCCATCCTTTTTGCAAAATCGATCAACATCTGTCCCTCTGTGTTCTGTTCCTGGATACCAAACCTGCCCATCACTTCCTCGTCCCCTCTGTTGCCTGCACCAACATATCCATTGAAGTCTGCACCAATGATCACTCTTTCACCTCTGGGGGTACTCTGCATCACTTCATTTAACTCACTTCAGAATCTCTCCTTCTCTTCTCTCTCACATCCTGCCTGAGGGGCATAAGCACTAATGACATTGAACATCACACCTTCAATTTATAACTTGAGACTCATCACTCTGTCTGACACTCTTTTCACTTCCAGAACATTCCTGACCAACCCCTCCTTTAAGATGACTCCTACTCCATTTCTCTTCCCATCCACACCATGATAAAACAGCTTAAACCCTGCTCCTTAAGCGTCGAGCCTTGCTACCTTTCCACCTGGGCTCCTGAACACACAGTATGTCTACCTTCCTCCTCTGCATCATGTCAGTCAGCTCTCTACCTTTTTTGTCATCATTCCAACATTCAAAGTCCCCACTCAGTTCTAGCCTTATGCCTTTCCTCTTTTCTCTCTGCCTATGGCCACGCCTCCCACCTCTCCTTCTTCGGCCTCTCCTTCTTCGACCTCTCCTTCTTCGACCAACAGTCGTCCAATTTCCACCAGCACCCTGTTGGCTGACAGCACTGATGGTGGTCGCTGTTAACCTGGGCCTCGACCGATCTGGTATGAAATTAGTATTGGCAGTTCACATAGTGTATTTTGGCAAAAGTTTTATGCTGGATGCCCTTCCTGTCGCAACCCTCTGCATTTATCCGGGCTTGGAACCGGAGTGAGGATGAACACTGGTTTGTGTCCATCCTCACGGCTGCATTTGGCATGAAACCAAACTGTTGTTCACACATGCTGACCTCTGCTCTTTGTCTAGCTTCCACTATTCTTTCCCATAACATCATTGTATGGCTCATCAACTTTATCCCTTTGTAGTTGCCACAACTCTGCATGTCTCCCTTATTCTTAAAAGTGGGCACCAGCACACTTCTCCATTCCTCCGGCATCCTCTCATGCTCTTAGACCTTGTTGAATGTTGGGTCATGTGAGTATATTTACTCCAACTATAGGTGATATAAAGGCATGTGTGATACTGAGTGACTTTCTGTTATGTTCTGATGAACACCCAGAGATAAAACATCTTCTCCATGATATATATTTTTATTTATTTTAAATTTTATTTATGTTTGTTTTTTTATCCTTGGGTTCACTGATCACCATAATAAAGGAGATGTGGCTGGTGCTTTGTGAAGATGTTGTGGAACAGATGGTTAGGTGCTTCATTGCATCCCAGGTTGAAATCAAACTCCTGTGTGTCTTCATGAATCTGTAAATACATTCTCATTCAATAATTATTATGGAGGTTAAAGGTCAACCCCTTAGATGCTTATTCATTCATACTCTCTCTCTCTCTCTCTCTCTCTGCTACCTAATACACACACAATTACTCTAGCGGCTTACGGTGGCCATTTTGATGACAGTGTGATGGGAAAGAATTACTCAGCAGTGATGTAAATCCTTCAGAGAGTTTTACTTTCGTTCTTAGCTGAGCTATTTTTTTTTACCCCAAAGACACCCTCTTCATTTTGACTCAGCATCCTCACCCACCAGTTCAGTTTAATAAAGTTCATTAGTATGACTGGCGCCTTGCAGTGGCCTTTTGAGTTGTCCAGAGTGTACCCCACCCTCACCCAGAATCATCTGAGATGGGAGCCAGCTTCCCTGAAACCCTAAGTAGGATTAAGAAGTTCAGAAAAATTAATGAATGAATGAGTTTGACCGCATACATGTATGGTTTGGCCAAAACATTTCATTCATCATTCATCATCGTCTTCCGCTTCTTCCGGGGTCGGGTCACAGAGATAGCAACCTAAGCAAAGAGACATCCCTCTCCCCAGCCACTTCCTCCAGCTCTTCCAGGGGGACACCGAGGCGTTCCCAGACAAGCCTAGTGACATAGTCCCTCCAGCGTGTTCTAGGTCAACCCCGGGGTCTCGTCCTGGTTGGACATGCCCGAAACACCACACCAGGGAGGCGTTCAGGAGGGATTCTAACCAAATGCCTGAGCCACCTCAACTGACCCCTCTCAGTGTGGATGAGCAGTGGATCTACGCCGAGCTCTCCCTGGATGTTAGAGCTTCGCACCTTATCTCTAAGGAAGAGCCCTGCCATGTGACGTAGGAAGCTCATTTCAGCCGATTGTATCCCCAAAGCTCGTGACCATAGGTGAGGGTTGGAACATAGATCGATTGGTAAATTGAGAGCTTTGCCTTGCGGCTCACCTCCTTCTTCACCACGATGGACCAGTATAGGCTCCATTTAACAGCAGAGGTTGCAGCGATCTGTATGTCTATCTCCTGCTCCAGCCTTCCCTCTCTCATAAATAAGACCCTCAGATACTTAAACTCCTCCACTTGGGGCAGGACCTCATTCCTGGCCCGGAGGGTGCATTCCACCCTTGTCCAACTCAGAATCATGGCCTCGGACTTGGAGGTACTGATTTTCATCCTGGCCACCTCACACTCAACTGTGAATCACTGCAATGAGAGCTGGAAGTCCTGGCCTGATGAAACCAAAAGGACAACATCATCCACAAAAAGCAGAGACGAGATTCGATGGCCACCAAACCAGAACCCCTCAATGCCTCGGCTGCACCTAGAAATTCTGTCCATAAAATTATGAACAGAATCCGTGACAAAGGACAGCATTGGTGGACTCCAACCCTCACCAGAAACGAATTCGGCCTGTTGTTACCAATATGGACCATACTCTGGCTCCGGTGATACAGTGATCGAATGGCCCATAGCAATGGGTCAGGAATGCCGTACTCTCGGAACATGCCCCACAAAATGGCCTGAGGGACACAATCGAAAGCCTTCTCCAAATCCACAAAACACATGTGGACAGATTGGGCAAACTCCCATGCCCCCTCCAAGATCATGTTGAGCATATGGAGTTGGTCAAGAGTGCTATGGCCAGGACGAAAACCACATTATTCCTCCTGAATCTGAGGTTCGACTATCGGTCAGATCCTTCTCCCCAGTACCCCTACATAGACCTTCCCGAGTAGGCTGAGGAGTGTAATTCCCCGATAATTGGAACACACCCTCCGGTCCCCCTTTTAAAAATAGGGACAACCACCCCAGTTTGCCAATCCAGAGGTAGGCCCCCCAATGACCATGCAATGTTGCAGAGACATGTCAACCAAGACAGTCCTACAGCATCCAGAGCCCTGTGATATTCAGGGCAGATATCATCCAACCCCGGAGTCCAACCACCAAGTATCTTTTTGACTACCTCAGTGACCACCACTCCAGTGATGGGCAGACCCAAGCCCAAACCCCCAGGGTCTTCTTTCTCCATGGAGGGGGTGTTGGTGGGATTGAGGAGGTCCTCAAAGTATTCCCTCCACCTCCCGACGACATCCCCAGTCAAGGTGAGACGTTCCCCCCTCCACTAACAGTGTTTGTGGAGAACTGCTTCCCTTTCCTGAGGTGTCGGCTAGTGGTCCAGAACCTTTTTGAGGCCAACCAATAGTCACTCTCCAGCCCCTCACCGAACTCCTCCCACGGCCGAGATTTTGCATCTGTGACAGCTTCGGCTACAGCTCGTTTGGGCTGCCGGTACCTGTCTGCCGCCTCGGGAGGCCCACAGGCCAGTAAAATCCGATAGGCTTCCTTTTTCAGCTGGACAGCCCCCATCACCACAGGTGTCCACTACTGGGTTCAGGGATTACACTACGGCAAGCACCGACAACCTTCCGGCCACAACTATGGGCTGCCACCTCAACAATGGAGGCAAGAAATATGGCCCATTTGTATTCCATGTCACCCGCCTCCTCTGGGATGTGGTCATAGCTCAGCCGAAGGTGGTTGTTCAAGGCCTCTCAGACAGGAGACCCCGTCAAACATTCCAAGCAGACCCTAATTACATGCTTTGGCCTGCCAGGTCTAGAAGGCAGCCTCCCCCGTCATCGAAGCCAGCTTCCCACCAGGTGGTGATCAGTTGAAAGCTCAGCTCCCCTCTTCACCCGAGTATCCAGAACATGTGGCTGCAAATCCGGTGAGACGACTACAAAGTTGATAATCAAACTTCAACCTTGGGTGTCCTGGTGCAAAGTGCACTTTTGGGCACCCTTGTGTTTGAACATGGTGTTCGTGATAGACAAACTGTGATGAGCACTGAAGTCCAACAACGAAACACCATTTGGGTTGAGACTGGACAGGCCGTACCTACCAATCACACTCTTCCAGGTCACACTATCATTGCCCACATGGGCGTTGAAGTCTCCCAAGACAACAAATGAGTCTCCTGAAGGAGCATTCTCCAACACACGCCCTAAAGAGTCAAAGAAGGGTGAGTACTCTGAACTGTCATTTGGTGCATAAGCACAAACAACAGTCAGGACCCACTGCCCCACCCAAAGGCAGAGGGAAGCTATCCTTTCGTTGACCAGGGAGAACCCCAACGTTTGGGCACTGAGATGGGGGGCAACAAGGATTCTCACACTAGCTCTCTGCCTCTCCCCATGAGCAACTTCATAATGGAATAAGATCCAGCCTCTCTCGAGATGGGTGGTTCCAGAGCCCAAGCTATGTGTTCAGGTGAGCCCGGCTATATCTCGTCGGTATCTCTCCACCTCACGCACCAGATCAGGTTCCTTCCCAACCAGAGAGGTGACATTCCATGTCCCGAGTCAGAGTCAGTAACTGAAGATCGGGCTGA
>CM045740.1:1371839-1374339 GCA_024760905.1 Plotosus lineatus
GGGCACCAGCCTCCTCGCGACCCTAATTAGGATTAAGCAGTTACAGAAAATGATGAACTGAGCACAGTTATTCACAATCCTCAAAATAAATAACACGAATACACATTAATGCAATAACTTTTATTCTGTGACCCATGCTGGATTCTGATTGGTCAGTTCTGGTCCTCAGTAGTGTGTGAATTCTTTATAACAGCATGTATAGAAGTGAAAAAAATAATTTTATAGTAGTAGATTATTCTTTAAATCAGTATTTATAATAAGTATAAGTGGAATAGACAAGGAAATGTACAGTGAGTTAATCATTACAATAAAATGAACCCCACCACCTCTGCAGCCTGGCGTCTGTACATTATCTCTTCATTAATATATGATAATTTAATTTTGATTCCATTCCTGAGAAACACCTGATAGAGAGTGAATTGCTACTGGTTGTGTGTTTAGTATTTAAATGGTTTATTTTTTTTGTGTTTTGGTTCATGCTGATTAAAAATGTAAACAGAAGAATTTTGGCCAACAAACCCAGATTATTAGTTTGTGCCCGTATGTGGCTTTGTATTTGTATGTTCTTGTTTCTTTTATCTTCTTGACTCGAGTTCCTCACTCCATTTGAGTACATGATCCTGGCCACCATCATCGCTAACTGCATTGTCCTGGCACTGGAGCAGCACCTACCTGATGGTGACAAGACGCCAATGTCTGAGCGCCTGGTTAGTTTGTGTGTGTGTGTGTGTGTGTGTGTGTGTGTGTGTGTGAGAGAGAGAGGCAGAGAGAGAGAGAGAGAGAGAGAGAGAGAGAGAGATGGATGGTTGCTGAGAATGTTGAATTACCTTGATCAACATTTAATTTAGTTATTATAAGCTTCTGATATCAAATAAAACATTTTACAGAAAGTTGAAACTAACACTGTTAGTATACCTCGTACTAAAAAAGTGTGGGATGTATACAGGTATCACCTTGTTAATCTGTCTTCCTCTGAATGCTTATAACGCAAAAGAATTTTGATGAAACCTGACACAGATGTAGTTCACCCTCTAAAGATTTGCTTTAAGTATAATCTGGATCTGATGCTTTGAAGGGGAGATCATGCAACCGTTAGATCTTGTTGTGTGTGTCGGGGGGGGGCTGTATTGAGTTTACTCACAGTTCTAATTTTAACTGGTTAGAACTTGATTGGTCTCCATTAATTCTGTGGTGTTTATTGAGAACAAAAGAATTCAGCTTATTCATTCTTTCTCACAGGATGACACAGAACCTTACTTCATCGGCATATTCTGCTTTGAGTCTGGCATCAAGATTCTGGCTTTAGGTTTTGCCTTCCATAAAGGATCCTACCTCCGAAATGGCTGGAATGTCATGGACTTTGTAGTAGTGCTGACCGGGTGAGACAAATACACACACACACACACACACACACACACACACACGCACACACACACACACACACACACACACTGCCCTCCATAATTCTAAGCACCTCTGGTCAAGAAATGCTCTTTAACTTCTAAATGAATTCATTATTTTCTAAACAACAGGGTGGTCTAGTGGTATAGGGCGCTGCATCGCTGATCCAAAAAGGTTGAGGGTTTGAGTCCCACTCTCCACAAGGTTGTCACTGCCCCCCCCGTGTGCAGCTAGCTGGGTTATCAAAGGCGGGCCATGTCTCTCACTGTCTATGGTGAGAGGTTGATGTAAAAGAACCATTGCTGACTTTCGTAAAGAGTAGCTGCAAAGCCGTCAGCGTGTTTCTGTCCCTTGCTAAAAGGGTTGTGACAGGAAGGGCATCCGACGTAAAAACCTCTGCCAAATCAAACGTGCGAATCAGATGATTCGCTGTGGCAACTCCCGAGTAAAAGGGGGAAAAAAGCCGAAAGGAAGACAGACAGACACACACAATGGATCACAATGGGAAAAAAAGGAAAATCCAACTTTTAATTAAAGTGCATTTATGCAGTTGGAGAAAAATCATACATTAATAAACAATTATTTTTACATCAATTCATGTGTGCCACAATCATTATCCCCCACTGATGTTAATACTTTGTACAATTGCCTTTTACCAGCAAAATCCCACTTAATCTTCTCCTATAATGTTTCACAAGATGAGAGAATACAGAAAGAGGATTTTGAACCATTTCCTCTCTGCACAACCCCCATAAATCACCCAGCGACCTGGTCCTCTCCTCTGCTCTCTCCTCTTTAGCTCACTCCACAGGTCCTCAATGGAGCTGAGGTCTGAGGACTGAGCTGGCCATGGGAGGAGCTTGATTCTGTGTCTGGTGAACCATTTCTCTGTAAATTTGGCCACATATTTAGGGTCAACAGCTCGCTGAAAGACCCAGTGACGAACCATCTTCAACTTTCAAACAGAAAGGCCACCAGATTTTGGTTTAAAATATCTTGGAATTTCAAAGCTCTCCTATACAAGGTTCTCAGGGCCTCTAGAAGAGAAACAGTCCACAGCATCACTGATCCTTCCCCAGACTTCACAGAGGGCAGGAGG
>CM045740.1:1431839-1444339 GCA_024760905.1 Plotosus lineatus
TGTCCCAGGGCTTGTCTGAGAGCAAGGATGAGAACACAGTGGAAAAAAATACAAAAATTCCTACATGACAATAAAGGGGCTAGAATTAAAGCTGAAAACTTTTTTCCGGACCTCAGACTATTTATCGACTCTGTCCATCTCTTTTAAAATCGCCACGTTCAATATAAACGGCGTGAGACAGGACTTAAAAAGAGCCTCAATTTTTCGCTTAATTCATGTAAAGAAACTAAATGTTTTTATTCAGGAGACACACAGCACCATGGACAATGAAGGTGACTGGAGGAGGGAATGGAATGGACAGGTGTTTTTTAGTCAGAAAAGTGCCAATAGTGGGGGAGTTGGAGTTTTATTCCCCTGAGATTTTAACCCAGTTTCTGAGCACACTGAAGATGTGATGTCGTGCCATATTTTAAAAGTTACAGCAGAGATGGAAAAAAATCAAGGTTTTGTTTTTAAATGTTTACGCTCCAACCGCAGGCACAGATAGACTCCTGTTTTTAAGCGCCCGTATGATGTGATCCAGAGGTGCTGTCAGGATGAGTATCTATTTATAGGGGGGGGATT
Organism: Plotosus lineatus; assembly: GCA_024760905.1. NCBI lineage: Eukaryota > Metazoa > Chordata > Actinopteri > Siluriformes > Plotosidae > Plotosus > Plotosus lineatus. The sequence goes on from CM045740.1 coordinate 1,432,404, forward strand.
TTAAATATACGAAAATCATCTTTTAGATCAGAACCACCCCGAGCCACACACTGCCTCACAAAGGACATTAAGAAAACTTGTCGAGACACACAAACTTTTAGACGTCTGGAGAAATTTTTATGGCAACAGCCAACAGTACACCTGGCTCCACTCAAGGGATGGACCACTGTCCATGGCCAGGCTCAACAGGTTCTATTGTTTTAAACACCATTTTAATGTTTTTAAGAACTGCTTGATTTTACCAGTGGGATTCTCAGACCATTCTTTGGTCAAGTGCTGTGTTCTAATCAGTAACATCAGATGTGGAAGTGCGTACTGGGACTTCAACACAGCACTCCTATCTGACCACGGTTTTAAGAAAGCTTTTAATGTTTTTTGGGAAAGTTTTAGACAAACAAAGAGTGATTTTAGTTCTTTGCAGCAGTGGTAGAATGTCAGGAAGAACAAAATCAAATCTCTGTGCCTGCCGCTGAAAACTCTGGCAGACTCCACAGGAGAAAGAAGACATTTTGAAGTTTTCAAAGCCAACAAACACATGTGAGCTGACTTGCTAGGCGTACCCACCAGGAGCGCTGTGGTATGCAGTAGGTTTCAAAATGTCGATCTGATGGATGCTCCCTCTCACTTTTTCTTTGGGCTGGAAAGGAAAAAACAGGCAGAGGAGGCTGATACACTGTCTGCTATCTAGAGAAGGACGGCAAATCCAGGACACTGCAGACATACGCAGGTACACAGCAGGTTTCTATGATGAACTATATCAGTGCGAATATTCTGAGAAACCGGACTTGTTGGATTTTTTCCTCACTATTCTGCCACAGGTGTCAGCAGATGTCAACAGGCATCTGGAGGCTGACATCTCCCTGAACCAATTGTTGGTGCCGCTGTAGAGCCTCAAACCAGGGAAAGACGGCCTGCCAGCCAACTTCTCTAAAGCCTTCTAGGCAGAGATCGGTGAGGACGTGCTGGCCATTCTCAGGGACAGTCTGCTGAAAGGCCGGCCCGGCTACCTCTGAGTTGCAGGAGAGTGGTCCTCACCCTCCTGCCAAAGAAGGGGTATCTGCAAGATCTCAAAAACTGGCGACCAGTGTCCCTCCTCTGTACCGACTACAAACTCCTTTCCAAAGTCCTGGCGAACAGGTTGAGGAAAGTAATGGAGCAGGTCGTTCATGTAGACCAGACCTACTGTGTACCAGACAGGTAATGTCTTTTTAATTCGGGACGTTTTGGACCTCTCCAATTCATTGGGAATGAAGCTTGGTCTCATTTCGCTTGACCAAGAAAAGGCATTTGATTGGCTTGAGCATGAATACCTATGGCATACCCTGGAGGGTTTTGGGTTAAGCCTGGTCTCATTGCCTGGATTCGGACCCTGTATGGAGACATTGAGAGTATATTAAAAATCAACGGTGGTTTGACCGCTCCCTGGCCGGGCTTAGCCCGAAAAGGAGACATGGGTCCGCCCTCCCTTGGACCCACCACCCGTGGGAGGAGTTTTAGGGGTCAGCTGCAGTGTGAGTTGGGTGGCAACCGAAGGCATGGGTTCTGTCGGACCGATCCTCGGCTACTTACTCTGACCCTCGGGACATGGAATGTCACCTCTCTGGCAGGGAAGGAGCCTGATCTGGTGTGCGAGGTGGAGAGATACCGACTAGATATAGTTGGGCTCACATCAACGCATAGCTTGGGCTCTGGAACAATGCGTCTCGAGAGAGGATGGACCTTATTCTATTCTGGAGTTGCTCATGGGGAGAGGCGGTGAGCCAGTGTGGGTATTCTTGGTGCCCAAATGTTGGGGTTCTCCCCAGTTGACGAAAGGGTAGCTTCCCTCCATCTTCGGGTGGGGGGACGGGTCCTCACTGTTATTTGTGCTTATGCACCAAATGACAGTTCAGAGTACCCACCCTTTTTGGAGTCTTTAGTGGGGGTGTTGGAGAACGCTCCCTCGGGAGACTCACTCGTTGTCTTGGGAGACTTCAACGCCCATGTGGGCAACGATAGTGTGACCTGGAAGGGTGTGATCGGTAGGTACGGCCTCTCCAGTCTGAATCCGAATGGTGTTTCATTGTTAGACTTCTGTGCTTGTCACAGTTTGTCTATCACGTACACCATGTTCGAACATAATGTGCCCATAAGTGCACTTGGCACCAGGACACCCTAGGTCGCAATTCAATGATTGACTTTGTAGTCATGTCATCGGACTTGTGCCCGTATGTTCTGGACACTCGGGTGAAGAGAGGAGCTGAGCTGTCTACCGATCACTACCTGATGGTGAGTTGGCTTCGGTGGTGGGGAAGGCTGCCCTCCAGACCTGGCAGGCCCAAGCATGTAATCAGGGTCTGCTGGGAACGTTTGGCGGAGTCCCCTGTCTGAGAGGCCTTTAACTCCCACCTCCGGCAGAGCTACAACCATGTTCCAGAGGAGGCAGGGGACATGGAATCTGAATGGGCCACGTTTCGTGCCTCCATTGCTGAGGCGGCAGCCCATAGCTGTAGCCATAAGGTCATCGGTGCTTGTCGTGGCGGTAATCCCCGAGCCCAGTGGTGGACACCTGCGGTGAAGGGGGCCGTCCAGCTGAAGAAGGAGGCCTATCAGGTTTTATTAGCCTGTGGGACTCCCGAGGCAGCAAACAGGTATTGGCAGGCAAAACGTGCTGCAGCCAAGGCTGTCGCAGATGCAAAATCTCGGGCGTGGGAGGAGTTCGGTGAGGGCCTGGAGAGTGATTATCGGTTGGCCTCAAAAAGGTTCTGGACCACCATTCGACGCCTTAGGAGGGGGAAGCAGTTCTCCACAAACACTGTTTACAGTGGAACATCGCGTGGTCATCAGGGGCTGTACCTCTGATTGGCAAATTGGGGTGGTGGTCCCAATTTTTAAGAAGGGGGACCCGAGGGTGTGTTTCAATTATCGTGGAATTACACTCCTCAGCCTACCTGGGAAAGTCTATGCAGGGTTACTAGAGAGGAGGATCTGACCGATAGTCGAACCTTGGATTCAGGAGGAACAATGTGGTTTTTGTCCTGGCCATAGCACTCTTGACCAACTCTATATGCTCCACAGGATTCTGGAGTGGGCATGGGAGTTTGCCCAATCCGTCCACATGTGCTTTGTGGATTTGGATAAGGCTTTCGACCGTGTCCCTCGAACGATCTTGTGGGGCGTGCTCTGAGAGTACGGTGTTCCAGATCTGTTGCTACGAGCCATTCGGTTGCTGTATCACCGGAGCCAGAGTTTGGTCCGTATTGGTAACAACAGGTCAAATTCGTTTCCGGTGGGAGTTGGAGTCCGCCAAGGCTGTCCTTGGTCACCGATTCTGTTCATAATTTTTATGGACAGAATTTCTAGGTGCAGTCGAGGCGTTGAGGGGTTCTGGTTCGGTGGCCATCGGATCTCATCTCTGCTTTTTGTGGATGATGTTGTCCTTTTGGCTTCATCAAGTCGGGACCTCCAGCTTTCATTGGAGCGATTCGCAGCTGAGTGCGAAGCAGCCGGGATGAGGATCAGTACCTCCAAGTCTGAGGCCATGGTTCTCAGTCGGACAAGGGTGGAATGCACCGTCCAAGTCGGGAATGAGGTCCTGCCCCAAGTGGAGGAGTTTAACTATCTTGGGGTCTTGTTCATGAGTGAGGGAAGGATGGAGCGAGAGATCGACAGACAGATCGCTGCAGCCTCTGCTGTTAAGTGGTGCCTGTAACGGTCCGTCGTGGTGAAGAAGGAGCTGAGTCGCAAGGCGAAGCTCTCAATTTACCAGTTGATCTACGTTCCAACCCTCATCTATGGTCACGAGCTTTGGGTAGTGACCGAAAGAACAAGATCACGGATACAAGCGGCTGAAATGAGCTTCCTTTGCCGGGTGGCGGGGTTCTCCCTTAGAAATAAGGTGAGAAGCTCTATCATCCGTGGAGAGCTCGGAGTAGATCCGCTATCCCTCCGCATTGAGAGGGGCCAGTTGAGGTGGCTCGGGCATCTGGTCAGAATGCCTCCTGGATGCCTCCCTGGTGTGGGGACAACCTAGAACACGCTGGAGGGACTATGTCTCTTGGCTTTTCTGGGACTGCCTCGGTGTCCCCCCGGGAGAGTTGGAGGAGGTGGCTGGGGAGAGGGATGTCTGGACCTCTTTGCTTAGGTTGCTGCCCCCGCGACCCGAACCCGGACTTTGCAGAAGACGATGATGGAGATGATGATAATGGTTTGACCGCTCCTTTTACAGTGCAGAGGGTTATCAGGCAGAGTTGCCCCCTGTTGGGCATGCTGTACTCCTTTGCAATAGAGCCTCTCCTGCACTGACACAGAATGGGTCTTTCTGGTTTTAATATCCCGAACTGCGTTTTTACTTTTAAACTGTCCGCATATGCGGACGATCTTATCATTGCTGTCAATAACCAGAGAGACGTTAATTTTTTAACCAAAACTGTCGAAGATTTTAGTGCCATTTCATCAGCCAAGGTAAACTGGGTAAAGCCGCGAGACCTCGTTCTGCTGGGCGGTCTCACCTGGAAAAAGGGTGGAATCAAGTACCTGGGAATCTACCTTGCCGATGGAAATAATGTAAATAAAAATTGGGAAAACGTTCTAGAGAGTGCAATGGAGGCTCAAACATATCAAACAAAATATCTTCTAAAGATCGTGTTGTAATTATTAATAATCTGGTGGCTTCCATGCTGTGGCACCATCTCTCCTGCGTGGACCCCCCCTTCAAACCTTCTTGAGAAAGTTCAGGCCGAGATAGTCAGTTGTTTCTGGGACAAGCTGCACTGGGTCCCGTAGAGTGTCCTCTTCCTCCCCAAAGAGGAAGGGGGACATGGTCTTATACATCTGGCCAGCAGAGGAGCAACTTTCAGGCTCAATTCATCCAGAGACTGCTGACCGGACCGAGAGACTTGGTGTGGAGGCCTGCAGCACGAGCAGTTCTGGCCTGGTGCTGGGAGCCAGGACTGCAGGACTCTCTCTTTTTAATGGATTTAAGCAAATACAACCTAAAAGTATTTCCAGAGTTTTATCACAGCCTTTTTAAAAATTTGTCGACTTTTTAAAAAGAACAGAACACAGGCACATGTCTCACGCTTCTGGACTTTAAAGGAACCTGTGGTCTGTGGAACTCGTTTTAACGTGCGACAGTCTCCGGGGCCGTCTGTCGCAGAGAAGTTTGCAGCGGCGCATGTCACCACACTGGGTCACATGCTTGACCTGTATGGGCCGCAGCTAGATGACGCCGCTGCTCTCTTTGCCGCTGTCGGGGTGTCTTCAGTGACACGACTGGAAAGCATACTGAGGCTCTGGAAGGACCAGTTCTCCCCAGACAAACACTCCAGCATCATCTCCGGAACCGACAGCGTTTTACCCCTAGAGCGACAGACCCCTTTCCCGTCGACAGCCTCGCCCCGGATTTTAAGGACTGCTCTGGTTGGTTTTTAGAACATGGTGTGTCAGGGCCTATAAAATTGTGTAACACCTCAGGTAAAATAATGTACAGACTGATGGTAAAAGTCACTAGGGGTCGGACTGACACACCATGGAGGGTCCACCTGGGTTTGAAACCAGAAGTGGACCCCTCATGGAGAGCGCTGTACAAACCACCATTGACAAAAAGGGTTGGAGACTTACAGTGGAGAATTTTACATGGTGCTGTCGCAGTTAATAGTTTTGTGACCATTTTAAATCCGGGTGTTGATGAAAGGTGTCCGTTCTGTTCCGTCAGAGAGACGGTGTTTCATTGTTTATGTGGTTGTCGAGGCTGTTCTGTACTTTTGGCGTGGTTTTTACGAAACACATTTTTATTCTGGATTTAAGATCATCATCATCATCATCATCATCATCATATTCTTCCGCTTAGTCCAGGGTCGGGTCGCGGGGGCAGCAACCTTAGCAAAAAGGTCCAGACATCCCTCTCCCGAGCTACTTCCTCCAACTCTCCCGGGGGGACACCGAGGCGGTCCCAGACAAGCTGAGAGACATAGTCCCTCCAGCGTGTTCTAGGTCGACCCCGGGGTCTCTTCCCGGTTGGACATGCCCGAAACACCACACCAGGGAGGCGTCCGGGGGGCATTCTGACCAGATGCCCGAGCCACCTCAACTGGCCCCTCTCAATGCGGAGGAGCAGCGGATCTACTCCGAGCTCTCCCGGATGGCGGAGCTTCTCACCCTATCTCTAAGGGAGAACCCGCCACCCGGCGAAGAAAGCTCATTTCAGCCACTTGTATCCGTGATCTTGTTCTTTCGGTCATTACCCAAAGCTCGTGACCATAGGTGAGGGTTGGAACGTAGATCGACTGGTAAATTGAGAGCTTCGCCTTGCGGCTCAGCTCCTTTTTCACCACAACGGACCGGTACAGGCACCGCTTAACAGCAGAGGCTGCAGTGATCCGTCTGTCGATCTCTCGCTCCATCCTTCCCTCACTCGTAAACAAGACCCCAAGATACTTAAACTCCTCCACTTGGGTCAGGACCTCATTCCCGACCCGGAGGGTGCATTCCACCATTGTCCGACTGAGAACCATGGCCTCGGACTTGGAGGTACTGATCTTCATCCCGGCTGCTTCGCACTCAGCTGCGAATCGCTCCAATGAGAGCTGGAGGGCCCGACTTGATGAAGCCAAAAGGACAACATCATCCGCAAAAAGCAGAGACGATATCCGATGGCCACCAAACCAGAACCCCTCATCACCTCGACTGCGCCTAGAAATTCTGTCCATAAAAATTATGAACAGAATCGGTGACAAAGGACAGCCTTGGCGGACTCCAACTCCCACTGGAAACGAATCCGACCTGCTGTTACCAATACGGACCAAACTCTGGCTCCGGTGATACAGCGACCGAATAGCTCGTGGCAACGGATCCGGAACGCCGTATTCTCGGAGCACGCCCCACAAGATCGTTCGAGGGACACGGTCGAAAGCCTTCTCCAAATCCACAAAGCACATGTGGACAGATTGGGCAAACTCCCATGCCCCCTCCAGAATCCTGTGGAGCGTATAGAGTTGGTCAAGAGTGCTGCGGCCAGGACGAAAACCACATTGTTCCTCCTGAATCCGAGGTTCGACTATCGGTCGGATCCTCCTCTCAAGGACCCCTGCATAGACTTTCCCAGGTAGGCTGAGGAGTGTAATTCACCGATAATTGGAACACACCCTCCGGTCCCCCTTCTTAAAAATTGGGACCACCACCCCAGTTTGCCAATCCAGAGGTACAGCCCCCGATGACCACGCGATGTTGCAGAGACGTGTCAACCAAGACAGTCCTACAACATCCAGAGCCCTGAGATATTCCGGGCGGATCTCGTCCAACCCTGGAGCTCGACCACCGAGGAGCTTTTGACAACCTCAGTGACCTCCACTCCAGTGATGGCGGACCCTCACCCGAACCCCAGGGTCTTCCTCTTCCACGGAGGCGTGTTGGTGGGATTGAGAAGGTCCTCAAAGTATTCCCTCCACCTCTCAACAACATCCCCAGTCAAGATAAGCAGCTCCCCACCTCCACCGTAAACAGTGTTTGTGAAGAACTGCTTCCCCCTCCTGAGGCGTCGGATGGTGGCCCAGAACCTTTTTGAGGCCAACCGATAATCACTCTCCAGGCCCTCACCGAACTCCTCCCACGCCCGAGATTTTGCATCTGCGACAGCCTCGGCTGCAGCACGTTTGGCCTGCCGGTACCCGTTTGCTGCCTCAGGAGTCCCACAGGCTAATAAAACCCGATAGGCCTCCTTCTTCAGCTGGACGGCCCCCTTCACCGCAGGTGTCCACCACCGGGTTCGGGATTACCGCCACGACAAGCACCGGCGACCTTACGGCCACAGCTATGGGCTGCCGCCTCAGCAATGGAGGCACGAAACATGGCCCATTCGGATTCCATGTCCCCGCCTCCTCCGAACGTGGTTGTAGCTCTGCCGGAGGTGGGAGTTAAAGGCCTCTCGGACAGGGGCTCCGCCAAGCGTTCCCAGCAGACCCTGATTACACGCTTGGGCCTGCCAGGTCTGGAAGGCAACCTCCCACACCACGAAGCCAACTCACCATCAGGTAGTGTTCGGGAGACAGCTCAGCTCCTCTCTTTACCGGAGTGTCCAGAACATATGGCAAGTCCGATGACACGACTACAAAGTCAATCATCGAACTGCGACCTAGGGTGTCCTGGTGCCAAGTGCACTTATGGACACCCTTATGTTCGAACATGGTGTTCGTGATAGACAAACTATGACGAGCACAGAAGTCCAACAACGACACCATTCGGATTCAGACTGGAGAGGCCGTACCTACCGATCACACCCTTCCAGGTCACACTATTGTTGCCCACATGGGCGTTGAAGTCTCCCAAGACAACGAGCGAGTCTCCCGAGGGAGCGTTCTCCAACACCCCCCCCAAAGACTCCAAAAAGGGTGGGTACTCTGAACTGTCATTTGGTGCATAAGCACAAATAACAGTCAGGACCCGCCCCCCCACCCGAAGATGGAGGGAAGCTACCCTTTCGTCAACCGGGGAGAACCCCAACATTTGGGCACCGAGACGGGGGGCAACAAGAATACCCACACCGGCTCGCCGCCTCTCCCCATGAGCAACTCCAGAATAGAAGAAGGTCCAGCCTCTTTCGAGATGGATGGTTCCAGAGCCCAAGCTATGCGTTGAGGTGAGCCCGACTATATCTAGTCGGTATCTCTCCACCTCACGCACCAAATCAGGTCCTTTCCCGCCAGAGAGGTGACATTCCATGTCCCGAAGGTCAGAGTAAGCAGCCGAGGATCAGTCCGACAGAACCCATGCCTTTGGCTGCCACCCAACTCACAATGCACCCGACCCCTAAAACTCCTCCCACGGGTGGTGGGTCCATGGGAGGGCGGACCCATGTCTCCTTTTCGGGCTGGGCCCGGCCAGGCTCCATGGGCATAAGCCCGACCACCAGGTGCTCGCCTTCGAGCCCCTCCCCTGGGCCTGGCTCCAGGAGGGAACCCCGGTGACCCGCGTCCGGGCAAGGGAGACTGCTTCCTTTGTTGTCTCGTGTCTTTAGGGGTTTGTTTTGAATCGCACTTTGTCTGGACCTTCACCCCGGACCTGTTTGCCTTGGGTGACCCTACCAGGGGCATTTGCCCCCGACAACATAGCTCCTAGGATCATTAGGTCACGCAAACCCCTCCACCACGATAAGGTGGCGATTCAAGGAGGGGTGGATTTAAGATACCAACAAAAAAAGAAGGCCAAGTGTCAACTTCTGAACTTCCTCCTGGGCCAATCAAAAATGGCCGTCTGCCTTAGCAGAAGAAGAAAAATAGAGGGTTCAATGGACTGTGATATTAAGACAAGTTTAATCAAAATTATAAAGATCAGGTTGATGATTGAGTTCAATTACTATAGTTTGATGAAAGATTTGGAGTCCTTTGAGAAAGTGTGGTGTGTAAATGATGGTTGATGTTCTGTGAAAGAGGAGAAGCTGCTGTTTTCAACAATATTAGGTGAAAGGAACTGACTCTGATTATGGAAATACTTTTTCTGTTGAGATCGAGGGGGTTAAATCTGTTGGGGTGTTTTTTGTTGTTTATTTATTTTTATTTATTCATTTATTTTACTTTTATTTATTTATTTTTGTGTGTAATGGGTTTATTTTCGACATCGATTCATTTAATGTACCCTTTCTGTTTGTGCTTTAATAACTAGTGTCTGTTTTGTGTGTGTTAAAATAAAGTACTTTTTAAAATTTCAATTTCCCTCTCTCTCTCCCCCCACACACATTCTCTCCCTCTCTCGTTCTCTTTCTCGCTCTCTCTCTCTCTCTCTCTCTCTCTCTCTCTCTCTCCCCCTCTCTCACACACACACACACACACACACACACACACACAGACTTCTTCTTTTCCTTTCCGCTGTTCCCTTCAGGGGTCGCCACAGCAAATGATCTGCTTCCATCTCTCCCTATCCTCTGCATCTTCTACTCTTACTCCAACGACCTTCATGTCCGCCTTCACCGCATCCATAAATCTTCTCTTTGGTCTTCCTCTGGGCCTTTTGCCTGGTAGTTCCAACCTCAGCATCCTACAACCAATATACTCACTATCCCTCCTCTGTACATGTCCAAACCATCTCAATCTAGCCTCTCTGACTTTGTCTCCAAAACATCTAACATGTGCTGTCCCTCTGATGTACTCATTTCTGATCCTATCCATCCTCGTTACTCCCAAAGAGAACCTCAACATTTTCATCTCTGCTACCTCCAACTCTGACTCCTGTCTTTTCCCCAGGGCTACTGTCTCTAAACCATACAACATTGCTGGCCTCATCACCGTCTTGTACACTTTTCCCTTCATTCTTGCCGATACTCTCCTATCACACATCACACCGGACACTTTTCTCCATCCATTCCAACCTGCCTGCACGCGCTTCTTCACCTCTTTTCCACACTCTCCATTGCTCTGGATTGTTGAGCCGAAGTACTTAAAATCCTCCACCTTCTTTATCTCTGCCCCCTGTAACCTCAAAGTTCCTCTTGGGTCCTTGTCGTTCACACACATGTATTCTGTCTTACTAAGACTAACCTTCAATCCCCTCCTTTCCAGGGCATACCTCCACCTCTCTAGATTTCCCTCCACTTGGTCTCTGCTCTCACTACAGATCACGATGTCATCTGCAAACATCATAGTCCATGGAGATTCTTGTCGAACCTCGTCTGTCAGCCTGTCCATTACCATAGCAAACAAGAAGGGGCTCAGAACTGACCCTTGATGCAGTCCCACCTCCACCTTGAACTCTTCTGTCACACCGACAGCACACCTCACCACTGTCATACATCTCTCATACATGTCCTGCACCACTCTAACATACTTCTCTGTCACTCCAGACTTCCTCATACAATACCACAGTTCTTCTCTCGGCACCCTGTCATATGCTTTCTCCAGATCCACAAAGGCACAATGCAGCTCCTTCTGACCTTCTCTGTACTTCTCTATTAACATCCTCAAAGAAAACACTGCATCTGTGGTGCTCTTTCTTGGCATGAAACCAAACTGTTGTTCACAAATGCTGACCTCTGCCCTTAGTCTTGCTTCCACTATTCTTTCCCATAGCTTCATTGTATGGCTCATCAACTTTATCCCTCTGTAGTTGCCACAACTCTGTACATCTCCGTTGTTCTTAAAAATGGGCACAAGCACACTTCACTTTCTAAGACATTGTTGAATATTTTTGTCAGAAAATCTACTGCTACCTCCCCTAGACACTTCCATACCTCAACGGGTATGTCATCAGGGCCAACTGCCTTTCCACTTTTCATCCTCTTCAATGCCCTCCTCACTTCTCCCTTACTAATCTTTGCGACTTCCTGCTCCTCAACGGTCACCCCTTCTACTCTTTTTTTCTCTCTCATTTTCCTCATTCATCAGTTCTTCAAAGTACTCTTTCCATCTTCCCAGCACACTTCTGTCATCAGTCAATACATTTCCCTCTCTGTCCTTTATCACTCTAACTTGCTGCACGTCTTTCCCATCTCTATTTCTCTGCTGTGCTAACCTGTATAGATCATTTTCTCCCTCCTTCCTGTTCAACCTATCATACAAGTCATTATACGCCCTCTGTTTGGCCTTTGACACTGCTACCTTCGCCTTACGCTGTGTCTCCCTGTACTCCTGTTTACTCTCTTCGGTCCTCTCAATGTCCCACTTCTTCTTGGCTAACCTCTTCTTTTGTACACACTCCTGCACTTCCTCATTCTACCACCAAGTTTCCTTATCTACTTTCCTTCCAGAGGACACACCAAGTACTCTCCTACCGGTCTCCCTGATCACATTGGCTGTGGTTGTCCAGTCCTCTGGAAGCACTTCCTGACTACCCAAAGCCTGTTTCAACTCCTCCTTGAAGACAACACGACACTCTTCCTTTTTCAGCTTCCACCACTTTGTCTTCTGCTCTGCCTTTGCCTTTTCACCTTTCTCACCATCAGTGTCATCCTGCACACCACCATCCTATGC
>CM045740.1:1449339-1496839 GCA_024760905.1 Plotosus lineatus
TCTGAGGCAGAGAGCAAATACTGATATGGATGAGATTCACTTTGATGTTATTCTTGTTTAATAAAAGTTAAATTCATAGACAATCCAAATTGAGTCAGTGGTGGCCAGGTGGTAAGGTGCTGGATTACTTATCCGAGGATTGGGGTTCAAGCCCCATCATCACCAGGTTGTCACTGCTGCATCACCAAGCATCGACTGAGATAGGTTCCAGCCTCCCCGAAACCATAATTACGATTAAATGGTTCAGAAAATCAATAGATCAATATCCCAAATTCCTAAAACATTTTGATCCAAATGCTTAAAGAACCAAGTGACCTGCTGTTTTTTTTTTTTTTTCCTGATTCTTCACACGGATGAGTTATCAGAGTATAAATGAAAACTCCACCCTGAAATTATATCAATAAGTTCATAATGAAATTCAAGTTTTCAAAAACAAGAGATACAGCCCAGATTTCAATGTTATGTTTTAAACATATTTAATACCAACCTGAACATTGAAAAACGCTGCTGTACTACGTAATACTACACAGCTAAATAATAATAATTATAATAATAATAATAATAATAATAATAATAAATGTACAATGCTGTCTGTTCTCCAGGCCTACAGGTGGTGCTCAAGTCCATCATGAAGGCCATGATCCCCCTGCTGCAAATTGGCCTGCTGCTCTTCTTCGCCATTCTCATGTTTGCCATAATCGGCCTTGAGTTCTACATCGGCAAATTTCATAAAACTTGCTTTGACGTTATCACCGGTGAGTTTGTGTCTGATTTTCACCACAAAACATTATTTGATGGGCTGCACAGCATAGGAACAGTGGATAGGTATAACAGGAATTGCTCAGTGGGTAAAGTGCTGGGTCACTGATCAGAAGGTTGGTGGTTCAAGCTCCAGTACCACCAAGTTGTCACTCTTGGGCCATTGAGCATTAACCGCAACTGCTTAGCTTTGTAAGTGAGAGAAAAGTCTCTCTGGATAATAGTGTCTGTCAAATACCTTAAATATAATCAAAGAAGATGAGTGACATTCTGGTGTTTGTTATTTGTGGACTGATGGAGGTGCGTCTCTCTTCCTGACAGATGAAATTCGGGAAGAGTTTCCATGTGGATCTGAACCGCCTGCTCGAATCTGTCCAAATGGTACAATCTGTCGGAAATACTGGCTTGGACCGAATTACGGAATCACACAGTTTGACAACATCCTGTTTGCCATTCTCACCGTCTTTCAGTGTATTACCATGGAAGGCTGGACAGATCTTTTGTACTACGTGAGTCACAGTATCTTCATTGTGACAATTAGCGATTTCCTTAAAGTAAAAAAAAAAAAAAAAAAAAAGATATTGACTAACATACTCATTCTGCTGACATGTTTCTTAACCTGTGTGTCGAGACTTTGTAAAGTAAATACAGAAATCTGACACAAAGTTATGAGACGTGTGCTGTGTTTCTGCTGAACAGAAAGATCCAGAGTACCAGAACCAGTAGGGTTTCTGGTTCTATCACACAGGTATAGAGTGTCCATTTGTCAGGGAATCTCTGGTCTTTTTGGTCAGCTTTATAAAATAATTATTAAAAAAAAATCCCTGTATGAAACACTGAACTCTTCACATGTGATTGTCGACTTCATCCTTACTGAAACCCAGGGCTTAAGTATGAGATCAAAGTTATGTAGCAGGAACAAACTTAAAAAAATAAAAATCTATTTTAATGCCGTCTCATCAATCTCTGTTGATCAAACTGAACATATCATCCACATCATGGGCATCTACTGGACTGTAGGAGGACTCTCATTTTAGACACGATTTTCAACTACATGCTGACAATACAGAAATAGAAATATAGTACAAAATATTCCCTTTTTTTTCTTTAAAGACTTATTTTTATTACAGAGGTTTAAGATCAAACACTGAGATGTGCATTCACTGATTTCAAATAAATTACATTTTTATTCTTGCTCACTCTCTCTTTTCATGGAGCTGTCACTATATTTATCTCGGTCCAGTGTTTAACTGGAGTTATTCTTAAAGATGCTGAGAAAGAAACCAATGAAAATGTAATTGCCAAAAATGCTGCAGTACATGAGAGAGAGAGAGAGAGAGAGAGAGAGAGAGAGAGAGAGAGAGAGATATGATCATTACGATGGTCAGCTGTGGTAAAATTGATTACCATATTTTCACAACCATAAGGCGCACATAAAAGCTTTCAATGCTCAAAAAAGCTGGCGGTGCGCCTTATAAACCAGTGCGCCTGTGAGCTCTGCTCCATCTCACTAACACCCTCAAAACCCAAGTGAAGCAAGCTAATTCAGAGCTTACCATCATTCTGATGGATTAACCAAAGAACTTCAACGGCTAGATATTGGTGTCAACAGGTGTAAGTCAGAGGGATCCGGGCTTTATGTCCAAATAAAAGGATAAAGCACTGCTACAGGTGTCCTCCTGAGACCTCGGATTAATCTTCTTGAATTTAAAGTTACACTGATACAGCGACTTAAGAGTAATGATCTCCGTTCTGTAATGATCACAATACTAATGCCCTGCCTCATTAAGGGGGCGTAGCTCAAAGAAGGTCACGACCCAGGAAGACTTTTAATCCCTTCTCTATTGATCTGACTCCATGTGCGGGAGAATAATAGATAATAAAATATAATAATAATAATAATAATAATAATAGAGGGATCCAAGCTTTATGTCCAACACACACAACTGTTAAACTCCGACACTGAAGATGGAGCATTTGATGGATTTGTGGAAGAGAAATTAACTGAAAAAGTTTTATTGTGGTATTGTGGTTTAATTGTTTTATTTTGGTACAACTGAACAATGTTGAGAGTTATTGTGAATGAGTTGAATCAAGTTTGACTTATCTGACTTTTGTTTTGCTTAATGTGCCTTATAATACAGAGCGCCTTATGTATGGCATGGTTCACACAAGGCGGCACGGTGGCGTAGTGGTTAGCATGTCCGCCTCACAGCAAGAAGGCCTGGGTTCGATTCCCGGCCTGGGCGTTTCTGTGTGGAGTTTGCATGTTCTCCCCGTGCTTGTGCGGGTTTCCTCCGGGTGCTCCGGTTTCCCCCGCAATCCAAAGACGTGCACTGTAGGTTAATTGGCCATTCTAAATTGACCGTAGTTTCTCTCCTGCAGCGGCACTGGAACCCAGTCGTATCGGCACTTGCCTTTCCATTGGATCCTTCTGGTGGCGCCGAGACAGGGGGGGACTTGCTGCTTGGGTAACAGCCTGTCCCTCATTACTCCCTACCCAGGCTCTGTGCACTGGGGAGTATCACCAGTCGGGATACTGGCCAGAGCGCAGCCATAGTCCTTCGGGACTGACGGAGGCCTACGGTTCACACATCGTCCATTGATATTGCGCCTTATAATCTGATGTACATTATGGTCATGATATTATGGTAATTTTCCTAATGATTTTCAAAGCTTTCTGGAACTTGAATTCTGTTTTGTGTTCTCCTCATAAAATGTGTGCACAAAGGTCACAAAGGCCATGTGGGTTAACATCTTCAAGATTTTAAATGACTAAGGGTGATATGATAATGGTTGAGAAATGTTTTAAGGTCAGCTTTATATTTGTCTCATTTTCGTCAGTACACAGCATGGTGGACATTTTTTCCTTCTGTACAGATGGCTTACTCCTACTGTGTCTGCCAAGAGGTGTGGAATAAACTCATTCTCATCCGGACTGTCTCTCTACTGAGCCTCACCTTATGTTCAGTTTAAAGAGGAACTATGATGTGATATGATATCACTAAATTGGGAAAAGCTGCACATTATAACCTGTACAGTGAACATCAGTCAGTCGAACTGACACTGCTTCTGTGTTAATTTTACAGTTGTGTCTGTCAGCATAAAGAGCTTCTGGTAAACAGTTGAGGGGAAATAGGGAAGTCGCATGCACTGGTCAGCTCATAGGGTTTTGGTTATATTATATATCGTATTGGTTATATAAAATTCACACCTGGGCAATCCCATGACAAATGAGTTAGTTATGAATTCTTGAGTTTCACTTGCATTAAAAATACAACTTTTAATTTTAATTATCTGATTTTTTTGAGTAAAAAAAAAAAATGATTCTCTCTCTCTCTCTCTCTCTCTCTCTCTCTCTCTCTCTCTCTCTCTCTGTGTGTGTGTGTGTGTGTGTGTGTTTGTCTCAGAGTAATGATGCCTCAGGCAGTGCATGGAACTGGATGTACTTCGTCCCCCTCATCATCATTGGCTCCTTCTTCATGCTCAACCTGGTTCTTGGAGTGCTGTCTGGGTAAGTATGGTAAGGGGCAAAATGCAGTCGACGGAAGAGCTTTAGCATTTTTACATGGAAAATGGGTGAAAATCCTACGGAAAAGTGGAAATCCCTCTGATCGAGTCTGTGCTGGATGAAAGCCTGCACTTGAACCCGTGTTTAAGATGCACTGATCTCTGAACCCCGCTTTGTATTTGCTTGATCATTCATTATAAGGCGGTTTAAACATGGCTGTGCATGCAGTGCGCTCTACTCCGTCCGCGCGCACGTGATAATCGGCATGAGAAGGATGATCATGCAGACCCGATCGAAGTCTCAAGCAAACCACAATCAGCAGTGGATCAGTGACTCAGAAGAAGGTGAAATACTCACGGTGTGCCATTGATTGGTCTTCAGGGGCCATAACTTAAAGTGAGGGGCAAAGTCCGTTAGTCTACCGTGCTCCAGTGAAATTGGGGTATATATGTTTGAGTGTGTAGGAAAGTTTTTGTTCCACCTAAAATCCTCTTTCTTGGAGATTACATTTCAATTTATTCATTAATTTTCTGAATCGCTTAATCCTAATTAGAGTCGCAGGTAGGCTTGTGCCCATTTCAGCTGTCACTGTTCAAGGGCTGAGTACACACCGGACAGTTCACCGGACAGTTCTGCCCTTGATTTGAATTATTATGATTATTCTTTTTATTTAAATACTGACGTTCAATGGTAACCCTACAGAGATAGGGTTCCAACTGTGTGTGTGTGTGTGTGTGTGTGTGTGTGTGTGTGTGTGTGTGTGTGTGTGTGTATACGCGCGCACGACACACGACACACAGTGAGTTTGCTAAAGAGCGCGAGCGAGTTGAGAACCGACGTGAGTTCCTGAAACTGAGACGACAGCAACAGATTGAAAGAGAGCTTAATGGATATCTAGAATGGATCTGCAAAGCAGGTGAGTGCAACAAACCACAACTCCAAGTCCCCCGCCCCTCCCCATTAATGTTGTCATCAGCGCAGCATCTCCACTTCTACGCTTACTTGGTCTGTGCTTATAAGCTGGTCATTTTTATATGAGAATTAATCTAGTTATTTGCCAGCTGTAGGAGCATATATGTCAATGGGAAGGTGTAGTGGGATAGGTGTAGTTTGGTGTTTGGAGTGGAGTAGGTGGAATCGATATAATTGTGTGGGTGAAGTGGAGTGGGTATAATTGTGTTGGTGGAGTAGGTGTAGTGTGGGTGAGGTGGAGTAGGTATATGTGGGTGGGTTGACTTGAGTTTGTGTAGTTAGGTGGTTGGAGTGGTAAAGGTAGAATTGAGTTTGTAGAATGAGATAAGTGTAATTATGTAGGTGGAGTAGGAATAGTTGTGTGGGAGAGGTGGAGTGGGTGTAGTCAGGTGGTTTGAGTGGGATCAGTGCAGTTGAGTTTGTAGAATGACATAAGTGTAATTATGTAGGTGGAGAAGGTGTACCTGGGTAGAAGGGAGTAGGTAGTTGTGTGGGTGAAGTAGGTATAGTTTGATGGGGTTGAGTAGGTGTATTTAGGTGGGTGGAGTGAAATATGTATAGTTGTGTAGATAGGGTGACATAAATGTAGTTGGGTGGGTGCCGTGGCATATGTGTGGTTGGAAAGGTGAATTGGAAGGTTGGATGGATTCATGGATGGGTTGCATGGGATAGGTGTAGTTGGCCGGTGGGGTGGGGTAGGTGTAGCTGAGTAGGTAGAGTGGGCAACTAAGGTGGGTGTAGTTAGACTGTGGTCTGATGTCTATATTTGATTTCTTGTTTCTGCAGAGGAAGTGATTCTAGCAGATGAAGACAATGATGGTGATGACCGGATGCCCTTTGATGGTTTGTATACACAAACAATTTCTCTTTCTAATTTAATTTCTTAAAGTTGGACCATGATGCATTGCTACTGTCTGTGGTATGCAGGATCACGGAGAAGACCAACACTAAAGAAGAGCAAAAATGATCTGCTGAACCCAGATGAAGGAGACGGAGACCTGACGTTAGGTAAGACCTCTGCAGTGGAACAGTTGGTCCCAGTTGCTCTGTTCACCTTTGTGTGTTATAGTCACTTTAAAATGCAGTGGACTTTTAAATGTAAATTAACATTGTACATTTGTATTTTAATCCTGATTTTTGTCCTCAGGGTCTCCATTTGCTCGAGCCAGCCTGAAGAGCTCAAAGCTCGAAGGCTCATCCTTCCGAAAGAAGGAGCGACGGCTGCGTTTCTTTATCCGTCATATTGTGAAAACGCAGGCTTTCTACTGGACTGTTCTGTGTTTAGTGGGGCTGAACACACTGTGTGTTGCAGTGGTCCACTATAACCAGCCTATTCTGCTGTCTGACTTCTTGTGTGAGTCTTCTTATGCTGCCTGGCTCCTTCTTTCTTTCTTTCTTTTTTTTTTTTTTAACAATTATGTCTTTACTTTGTTAGCATTGTGAGGAATCATTGATATAAATCACTGAGTAATGTAATAACACAAATTCTAACACCCCCCCCCCCTCTCTCTCTCTCTCTTTCTCTCTCACTCTGTCTCTCTCTGTCTCTCTCTGTCACCTGTTTTTTCCTCTGGAACACAGACTATGCAGAGTTTATATTTCTGGGAATTTTCATGTCAGAGATGTGTATTAAAATGTATGGACTTGGAACTCGGCCATATTTTCACTCTTCCTTTAATTGCTTCGACTGCATCGTAAGCGCTCATTTAATATTAGTTACACTTTACTTGCTTACATCTGCAAGCTATTCAAATATAGTGTGTGTGTGTGTGTGTGTGTGTGTGTGTGTGTGTGTGTGTGTGTGTGTGTTTAAAACAGGTAATATGTGGTAGTATTTTCGAGGTGCTATGGGCACTGATCCAGCCTGGGACATCATTTGGAATTAGTGTATTACGAGCTCTGAGGTTACTCAGGATTTTTAAAGTGACTAAGTGAGTACCCCTTTCTCTCTGTTGCCTAGTCACTTGCCAGTCAGTTTGTCCTCCCAATTTGTGTCCCGTCTTAGATGTCTTCTGTTCATCTGTGCATCTATCATTCGTTCATTTTATGAACTCTTGTTTCCCACTCAGCCGACCACTGGTGAGGAAGATCTTGTGTTACTTTACAAAAATATATTTTTGAATATACTTTTTTATTTTTTAGCATTGCCCTGGTGTTCATTTATAGTTCTGTGTTAATATATACTATTACTGTTAATGAATAGATCTGGTGTTATTGGGGAGATCTAGTGTTATTGGGTAGTCTGTCTGTCTGTCTTCCTTTCGGCTTTTCCTCTTTTACTCGGGAGTCGCCACAGTGAATCATCTGATTCGCACATGCCCTTCCTGTCACAACCCTTTAGCAAGGGACAGAAACACGCTGACGACTTTGCAGCCTACTCTTTTCGAATGTCAGCAATGGTTCTTTTACATGCCTCTCACCATCACCATAGACAGTGAGAGACATGGCCTGCCTTTGATAACCCAGTTAGCCGCACTGGGGGGGGGGGGGGGGGGGGTTGGGACAGTGACAACCCTGTGGAGAGTGGGACTCGAACCCCCAACCTTTCAATTAGCGATCCAGCACCCTATACCACTAGACCACCACTGCCCACTGTGTAGATCTGGTGTTATTGTGTAAATATGGTGTTAATGTGTAGATCTGGTGTTCTCTATACTATTGCTGTTAATGAGTTGATCTGGTGTTATTGGGTAGATCTGGTGTGAATGAGTCAATTTGGTGTTATTGTGTAGAGCTGATGTTAATGTGTAGATCTGGTGTTAATGTGTAGATTTCATACAGTGGTATTAAAAAGTATCTGAACCTTTTGGAATTTCTCACATTTCTACATAAAATCACCATCAAATGTGATCTGATCTTTGTCAAAATCACACAGATGAAAAAACAGTGTCTGCTTTAACTAAAACCACCCAAACATTTATAGGTTTTCATATTTTTAATGAGGATAGCATGCAAACAATGACAGAAGGGGGAGGAATAAGTAACTGAACCATCACATTTAATATTTTGTGCCCCCCCCCCCCGGCAGCAATAACTTTAACCAGACGCTTCCAGTAGCTGCAGATCAGTCTGGCACATCAATCAGGATTAATCTTGGCCCATTCTTCTTTACAAAACTACTGTAGTTCAGTCAGATTCCTGGGATTTGAATCGCTGTCTTGAGGTCATGCCACAGCATCTCAATGGGGATCAAGTCTAGACTTTGACTTGGCCACTCCAGAACGGGTATTTTGTTATTCTGAAACCATTCTAAAGTTGATTTACTTCTGTGTTTTGGATCATTGTCTTGTTGCAGCATCCATCCTCGTTTTAGCTTCAACTGTCTGACAGACGGCCTCAGGTTTTCCTGCAAAACATCCTGATAAACTTTTGAATTCATTTTTTGAGAAATTACAAAAGGTTCAGATACTTTTTCATACCACTGTAGATCTGGTGTTCTCTATACTATTGCTGTGAATGAATAGATTTGGTGTTATTAGATAGAGCTGGTGTTAATGTGTAGATCTGTTGTTAATATATACTATTGCTATTAATGAGTAGATCTGGAGTTATTGGGTAGATCTGGTGTTGATGTGCAGATCTGGCGTTATTGTGTGGATCTGATGTTAATGTGTAGATCTGGTGTTAATGTGTAGCTCTGTTGTTAATATATACTATTGCTATTAATGAGTAGATTTGATGTTATTGAGTAGAGCTGGTGTTTATGAGTAGATTGGGTGTTATTGTGTAGATCTGGTGTTAATGTGTAGAGCTGGTGTTACTGGATACATCTAGTGTTAATGTGTAGATCTGGTGTCATTGTGCAGATCTGGTGTTAATGTGTAGATCTGTTGTTATTGGATAGATCTAGTGTTAATGTATATATCTGGTATTATTGTGTAGATCTAGTGTTAATGTGTAGATCTGGTGTTATTTTGTAGATCTGGTGTTAATGTGTAGATCTGTTGTTATTGGATAGATCTGGTGTTATTGTGCAGATATGGTCTTAATGTGCAATGCTGGTGTTAATGTGTAGATCTGTTGTTATTGGATCGATCTGGTGTTAATGTGTAGATCTGGTGTTATTGTGTAGATCTGGTGTTATTGTGTAGATCTGGTGTTATTGGATAGATCTGGTGTTATTGTGTAGATCTAGTGTTAATGTCTAGATCTGATGTTATTGAATAGATCTACTGTTAATGTGTATATCTGGTGTTATCGTGTAGTACTGGTGTTATTGTGTAGGTCTGGTGTTAATGTGTAGATCTGGGTTATTGTGTAGATCTGGTTTTATTGTGTAAATGTGGTGTTATTTGATACATCTAGTGTTAATGTGTAGATCTGGTGTTATTGTGTAGATCTGGTGCTATTGTGTAGATCTGGTGTTAATGTGTAGATCTAGTGTTAATATGTAGATCTGCTGTTAGTGGATAGATCTGATGTTAATGTGTAGATCTGGTGTTATTGTGCAGATCTGGTCTTAATGTGCACATGTGGTGTTATTGTGTAGATCTGGTGTTATTTTGTAGATCTGGTGTCATTGTGCAAATCTGATGTTAATGTGTAGATCTGTTGTTATTGGATAAATCTGGTGTTAATGTGTAGATCTGGTGTTATTGGATAGATCTGGTGTTATTGTGTAGATCTAGTGTTAATGTCTAGATCTGGTGTTATTGAATAGATCTACTGTTAATGTGTAGATCTGGTGTTATTGTGTAGATCTGGTGTTATTGTGTAGGTCTGGTGTTAATGTGCAGATCTGGGTTATGGTGTAGATCTGGTGTTAATGTGTAGATCTGTTGTTAATATATACTATTGCTATTAATGAGTAGATCTAGTGTTATTGGGTAGATCTGGTGTTAATGAGTAGATTGGGTGTTATTGTGTAGATCTAGTGTTAATGTGTAGATCTGGTGTTATTTTGTAGATCTGGTGTCATTGTGCAGATCTGGTGTTAATGTGTGGATCTGTTTTTATTGGATAGATCTAGTGTTAATGTTTAGATCTGATATTATTGTGTAGACCTGGTGTTATTGTGTAGATCTGGTGATAATGTGTAGATCTGGTGTTATTGAATAGATCTAGTGTCAATGTGTTGATCTGGTGTTATTGGATAGATCTGATGTTAATGTGCAGATCTGGTGTTAATGTGTAGATCTGGCGTTATTGTGTGGATGTGATGTTAATGTGTAGATCCGGTGTTAATGTGCAGATGTGGCGTTATTGTGTGGATCTGATGTTAATGTGTAGATCTGGTGTTATTGTGCAGATCTGGTGTTATTGGCTAGATCTGGTGTTATTGTGTAGATCGAGCGTTAATGTGTATTTTTGGTGTTAATGTGTAAATATGGCATAAATTTATAGATCTCGTGTTAATATATGCATATTATGGTGTTCATTTGGTAACATAGACTTAGAATTATCATTTAGAACCTCCTAATTTTGTGAAGGGTATTAGAGTTGCGGGGAATTAGAGGGTTATGGGTTGGGTGAGGGATTAGGGTTGGATTAGATATGGTACGTGAAAAAGTCCATGATGATCATCAGTTTAAACAGTGAAACCATTGAAAAATGTCATCATCATCATCATCATCATCATCATCATCATCATCATCATATCACCATCTACTTCCGCTTACTTTTGCGCAAAAATAGTTTCATGGGGGCAACAGCCTAAGCAGTGAGGTCCAGATGTCCCTCTCCCCAGCTACTTCCTCCAGCTATTCTAGGGAGACACTGAGACATTCCCAGACCAGCCAAGAGACATAGTCCCTCCAGCACATTCTGGGTCAAGCAAGGGGTCTTTTCCTGGTTATGATATGCCCGAAACACCACACCAGGCAGGCGTTTGGGAGGCATTCTAATCAGATGCCCGAGCTGCCTCAACTGGTTCTACTCCTAGCTCCTCTCAGACAGCTGAGCTTCAGAATTAGGATACTTTATTGATCCTGGAGAAAATTGTGGGCACACAGTCGATACAAGTAGGAGTGAGATCAGGATGAAATCTCAATGAAGAAAATTTAAGTCGGCCCTCTACTTATGAAAACCTCCGAATACAAAAAATCCAAGTTACGATAAACATTTTCCTAAATTTTTGTCCTCTTTTACCGAAAATAACCTGTTTTTACAAAAAGCAACAAAAGTGCAATTCAAAAATTCAAACGCACCATTAAAACATTCAAACAATGCGTGAGTTGCTCTCTCTCATTGGCTGTCCCCCAACATCCTGCCCCGCTGTCCCATTGGCCAGGAGAGAGCTGAACTATACCCATACTTCCTGTTTGTCACTTCCTGTTTGTTCATAAAGGAGAGTTGAACAGGACTGTTGGCTCGTGAGTTTTTTGAGACTGATTATTGCAGCGTTATATTTCCTTACCCATCATGGACCGCAAGAAAATGATTCATGGTGACACCGAAAAGAAGAAGCGGGCTCCGTTATCAATCAAAGTGAAGCAGGAGATAATAAAAAAAATGCGAAAGTGGTATGCGGTTGAGCGAAATCGCAAAGGAGTATGGCCGAAACCCCTCTACAATCGGGATCATTTTGAAGCAGAAGGAGATTTCAAAAGTGGAGATACAGTGACGGAGGCGATAATTTTGGAAGGATATTGAAGCAGAAGGAGGCATTAAAAGCAAAGATACAGTGGTGGAGGCGATTATTTCGGAAAAAGCAACTGCCATATTTAAGGACCTCGTGAAGGAGGGTGGGGGTGGGGTTGAGGGTTCTTCAGACCAGTAACCTCTGGACTTTAAAGCGTCACATGGGTGGTTCGAGAGATGTGAAAAAAGGTACATAATTTTCTTTTATTTTTAACACATATTAACAAAATTGGTGTACTTTTATAATTTTTAAATGGTTTATGGGGCAGTCTTGGGAGCCTTGGAACGAATCACCCGTTTTACATGTAAAATGCACCTCTACTTGCGAAAACTCCTGGTTTTGAAAAATGCTGGAACGGATTAATTTCGGAAGTAGAGGGCGGACTGTATCTATATATATATATATACATACATACATATATATATATATATATATATATATATATATATATATATATATATAAATATATATATATATATATACTGTATTCGATATAGTAAGCGCTCAGAGGGTGCTTAATAAAATGTACCAGCGGAGTGGAACTGTAAGTGCTGATTACCATCGAGGTGGAAAAAATGAATTATAACAGAACAATAAAAGAGTTTTACTCGTATGTGTGTTATTCATATATATCTGTAGTGATAAATGGAGTTTCAATAGAAAGTCTTTGTCCTGTCCTTTTATTTTTACTATAGATTATATATATAGTCCGCCCTCTACTTCCGAAATTAATCTTATCCGAAATTAATATATATATATATATATATATATATATATATATATATATATATATATATATATATATATATATATATAATTTTTTTTTAAGACCCCTTACTTTTCCCTCCCGGTCTTCTTTTCCTTTTGGCTGTTTCCTCAAACATTTTCCCAGTATTAAAATTGAGCCAATCATCACGAATGTCAACTTTATCACATGCTACGTTGAACCAATCAACACGAACATAAACAAAAGCACATGTCCAGGAACGTCCTTAAATTTATGAAGTTAGTGAGCAGGAGAATCGGGTGAAAAATACTCGTCATCACTTTCTGATTGGTCCATATCTGGCTCATTGCTCCATTCATTCATAGCATCCCATAGTTTTCCTGTAGCAGTTTCTAATGGTTCATCGGTTGTTGGACATTTACCAAGAAAACACAGAATTTTTTTTCCTGTTTTTTAAACCACAGCAGAACAATCAAATGTGTTGTTACTGATGAACATTATAGACATTCCCCAGTTGTAGTGGTTCTTGAAATACCGTGTAAACTCGCGTTTACAGGCAGCGAACCCCGCATTTTACAGTTATAGAGACTGATCGAATAAAATTGGTAAGTTTAAATAAAATTGGTAAGCAGGATTCTACTGTTTTGCTCCCAGTACACATGGGCGGTTATTAGACGTAGGATAAAAAACACTGGGGGGAGGGGGGGGTATTGGAGCAGGGTGCTTATTACGTTGATTACGGTGTGTGTGTGTGTGTGTGTGTGTGTGTTAATTCGTAGCACATATTTCCACAGCTGCATGTGACCCCAACCCAACCCCCCAACACACACACACACACACGCACGCACACACACACACACACACACACACACACACACACACACACACATCATATTTTCCAGACCATAAGGCGCGCTCAAAAGCCTTTAATCTTAAAAAATACATATCACGGTGTGCCTTATAATCCGGTGCGCCTTATGTGTGGATGAAGCCACATGACTCCATCTCACTGACACTGTCAAAACCCAAGTGAAGCAAACTATTCAGAGCTTACCATCATTCTGGCGGATTAACCAAAGAACTCCAACTGCTAGATATTAGTGTCAACGGGTTGTAAGTTAGAGGGATCTGGACTTTTTGTCCAAATACCGGCATTACTACTATTGTATTCAGATTACTCGCTGAGTAATACGCGAGTGGTTTTTTCACCAAATCTTGATCTCTACCCTCAGGATGCTCAGCTGGCATAATCAGAGTCTCACGTTTATCACCGGGATAAAGCACTGCAACAGGTGTCCTCCTGAGACCTCAGATTAACCTTCTTGAATTTAAAGTTACACTGATACAGCTGCTTAAGATTAATGACCTCCATTCTGTAATGAACACGATACTCACGCTGCGAATAGGCGCCGCTATGTTTGTTACTGTGAATACGCATCTTGTTAAGGGGGCATGGCTGAGAGAAGTTTAGGTCACGACCCGGAAGACTTCTGGTCTCCGTCTCAATTGATCTGAGTCCATGAGCGAGGGAGTAATAGTTAATAAAATATTGTAATATAATATAATAATAAAAATAATAGAGGGATCCGGGCTTTATGTCCAATTCGCACAACTGTTAAACTCAGACACTGAAGATGAAAAATTTGACAGATTTGTGGAAGAGGAATGAACTGAAAAAGTGAGTTTATTGTTTTATACTGTTACAACTAATCAGTGTTGAGTTATTGTGAAGTGTATTATTTCATATTTTATGTGTTACAACTGAACAATTTTGAGAGTTATTGTGAGAGTTGAATCAAGTTTGACTTATCTGACCTCTGTTTGTCTTAATGCGTCTTATAATCTGGCACACCTTTTTCGTGGACAGAAAAAGTGCCGTTTAGTCGTCGTTCACTGGTGTTTCACCTTGTAATCCGGTACGCCTTATGGCCAGGAAATGCGGTAAAGGGATCCTTCACTTTCCACGGTTAATTGTTACCGAGATCCACTGTGACCAGCGAATTCCGCAAAGTAAGATCAATCCCCCAACCCCCCTTGCGTATATAATATCGATAAAAACATATTCGATGCTATAAATGCTTATAATAACAATTAAACATTAAATAATTCATAAGATGTAAATAAAATATAAATACACACACACATACAGACGTGAGCACATGCACTCATGCATATGTGCATGCTCGCACTCAGATGCACACCTCATAAAATGTAAGTTGTTTTGATGGGAGGTTTTGGGTTCTTTTTTGTTTTGTGTTTGTTTAGGTGGTTTTTTATTTTTATTTTTTATTTTATTTATTTATTTTTTGATAATTGGCCTTGTTTCGCAACATTTTCCTTAACTTTTTTCCCTATTCTTCCTTAATTTCCTTATTTTTTAATTTAATGAATATTAAAAAAATGCAATGCGATGAAGTCGCATGAATTGAAGCGCAAAGTCACAAGGGATCCCTGTATATATGTGTGAACTGAAAATTGAGTAATATGTATATAGACAGGTGAAGAATGAATCGAGTCAGTGAGGGATATGTACAGTTTGAGCAATATAAGAAACAGTATTTATCACCCTGATAATGCTAGCACTGTTCTTGCGAAGTCCAGAAGTTGTTGATGCTATGTATCACTGTGAACACCTTTAACGATGAGGTCATAAGCCACTTCATAAGGTTTTGAAAAGAAGGAAGAAACAAGCCATGTTAGAAATGTTCTTCAAGAAAAGAAAGGGACATCCTGAAGAAGAGTCATCCATGTCAAGGCGAGTAGCAAGAGGAAAAAAAACACCTTTGGCTGATTCACTTGAAGCTGTTATGGAAGGGGATCTGCTTCCTCTCTCCCTCTCCAGCATTTACGTATGCCAACTGCTCACCACCACAAAGGTTAAAATTCTTATCTTTATTGTTCTTATGCTTTAACTGAACTGTAGTTTTTAGTTTAGTGTGTTATGGTCTGTGTTGTGAGAGAATGGTTTTGGTCTCTCTCTCTCTCTCTCTCTTCTCTCTCTCTCTCTTCTCTCTCTCTCTCTCTCTCTCTTACTTTTTTTTCTCTCTGCATGCTGGAGAGGGGCGTGGCTGTCACACATGGGTGTCTTTATAGCTTATGATTAAGTGGAATCAGGTGTGTGTGTTTATCGCTGCAACCGCGTGTGACAGCCACACCCATCTCCAGTGCACAGAGAGAGAAAGAGCGAGAGAGACACCAAAACCAGAGCCTCTCACAACACAGACTATAACATAGTGTACATTTTTTTTCTTAATTTGCGGACCTATGGTATGAGTTACGGTACAGTTAACTTCTATTCAAAAGATGACAGAACGATTAAGACCATTTACATTATTTGTTATGGGAAAAGCACACACGGAATTCGACCAAATCGGAATTCGACCAGCCGTCTGGAACGAATTATGGTTGATTACAGAGGCTCCACTGTATATGGACGAGTTTGTACAGTTTAATGTTCACAGGTATGAATGATTTCCTTTGTGGTTCGGTAGTACATTTTGGTGGTATCAGTCTCTCACTGAACGGCTCCTGTGCTGATCAGCAAATTGTGAAACGGGTGGGAGGTATTGTTCAGTATCATCTTTATTTTGGACAGCATTTGAGTAGTGTCTAATAGATGTTGAATGATTTTTACTTCCTCAAAAAACTATAGACAGCTCTGAGCCTTCTTGTAAAGTGTGGTACCGTTCTTAACCCGGTCTAGTTTATTGTCAATATGAACTCCAAGGAATTTGTAATCCTCCACTATTTCCACATTGATGTCTTGGATAGAAACAGGAGTCACTGGTGTTTTGGATCTCCTAAAATCCACAATCGGTTTCTTGGCCTTTGACACATTAGCCCTTTGAAAATCAGTGGTTTAGTGCAGCATCAAGCAGCCGGTAAAGTGGACATTCAAACACCTGTCAACTCTGATTATGCCTCGGCACCCTACAGCCAATCATTACATCGTGTGCTTGACGTCCACTGTTGTTGTAACAGGATTTCATTTTAGATGAACCGAAATCAGATAGTTTTATGATGATGATGATGATGATGATGATGATGATGATGATGATGATGATGATGATCATCATCATCATCATCATCATCATCATCATCATCATCATCATCATCATCATCATCATCATCATCATCAGTTGAGTGCAAAGTGTGCAACTGTGAATCGCTCCAATGAGAGGTCCCGGCTTGATGAAGCTAAACATCATCCCCAAAAAACAGAGACAAGATCCAATGGCCACAAAACCAGAACCTTTCAACACCTCGGCTGCGCCTAGAAATTCTGTCCATAAAAATTATGAATAGAATCTGTTACAAAGTAGAGTCCTCCAAGGCTCTGGTGATACAGCGATCGAATGGCCTGTAGCAATGGGTCCGGGATGCTGTACTCCCGGAGCATGCCCCACAAGATAGCCCGAGGGACACGGTCGAAAGCCTTCTCCAAATCCACAAAACACATGTGGACAGATTGGGCAAACTCCCATGCCCCCTCCAAGATCGTGTGGAGTGTATAGAGTTGGTCAAGAGTGCTATGGACAGGACGAAAACTGCATTGTTAATCCTGAATCTGAGGATCCTCCTTTCCAGTACCCCTGCATAGACTTTCCCAGGTAGGCTGAGGAGTGTGACTCCCCGATAATTGGAACACACTCTCCAGTCCCCCTGTTTAAAAAGTGGGGCTACCACCCCAGTTTGCCAATCCAGAGGTACAGCCTCCGATGACCACACAATGTTGCAGAGAAATGTCAACCAAGACAGTCCTACAGCATCCAGAGCCCTGCGATATTCAGGGCGGATCTCATCCAACCCTGGAGCCAGACCACCGAGGAATTTTTTTACTATCTCAGTGACCTCCACTCCACTGATGAGCAGATCCTTGCCCAAACCCCCAGGGTCTTCCTCCTCCATGGAGGGCATGTTGGTGGGATTGAGGAGGTTCCCAAATATTCCTTCCTCCTCCTGACGACATCCCCAGTCGAAGAGTTTGTGGACAACTTTTTCCCCCTAATGAGGAGTCAGATCGTGGACCTTTTTAGGCCAACCGATAATCACACTCCTAGCCCTCACAGAACTCCTCCCACACCGGAGATTTTGCATCTGAGGCAGGTCCGGCTGCAGCATGTTTGGTCTGCTGTTATCTGTCTGCTGCCACAGGAGTCCCAAAGGCCAATAATGCCTGATAGGCTTACTTTTTCAGATGGACGACCCCATCACCACAGGTGTCCACCACCGCATTCAGGGATTACCACCACAACAAGCACCGATGACTTTCCAGCCACAGCTATGGGCTACTGCTTCAGCAATGGAGGAACGGAACATGATCCATTCGGATTCCATGTCACCTGCCTCCTGAGGGACATGCTTGTAGTTCTGCTGGAGGTGGGAGTTAAAATCCTCTAGGACAGGAGACTCCGCCAAATGTTCCCAGCAGGACACGCTTGGGCCTGCCAAGTTTGAAAGGCAGCTTCTCCTGCTATTAAAGCCAGCTCACCACCAGGTGGTGATCAGTTGACAGCTCAGCCCCCCTCTTCATGAGTGTTCAGAACATGCATCCACAAGTCCGGTGACATGATTACAGGGTCAATCATCGAACTGTGACCTAGGGTGTCCTGGTGCCAAGTGCACTTATGGGCATCCTTATGTTCAAACATGGTGTCCGTTATAGACAAACTGTGACAAGCACACAAGTCCAACAATGAAACACCATTCGGGTTCAGACTGGAGATGCCGTACCTACTGATAACACCCTTCCAGGTCCCACATTGGCATTGACGTCTCCCAAGACAATGAGTGAGTCTCTTGAGGGAGCATTCTCCAGCACACCCCTAAAGACTCCAAGAAAGGTAGGTACTCTGAACTGTCATCTGGCATATAAGCACAAATAACACTCAGGATCCGTCTCCCCCACCTGAAGGCGGAGGGAAGTTACCCTTTCATTGACTGGGTAGAACCCCCACATTTGGGCACCGATACAAGGGGCAAAAAGGATGTCCACACCAGCTTGCCACCTCTCCCCATGAGCAACTTCAGAATGGAATAAGGTCCAGCATCTCTCGAGATGGGTGGTTCCAGAGCCCAAGCTATGTTTTGAGGTGAGTCCGACTGTATCTTCTCAGTATCTCTTCACCTCACGCACCAATTCAGGCACCTTCCCCACCAGAGAGGTGACATTCCATGTCCCAAGAGTCAGTAACCGAGGATTGGCCCGACAGAACCGATGCCTTCAGCTGCCACCCAACTCACATTGCACCAGACCCCTATAGCCTCTCACAGGTGGTGGATCCATGGAAGGGTGGACCCATGTCTGTTTTTTGGGCTTAGTCCAGCCAGCCTCCATGGGCAGAGGCCTGACCACTAGGCACTCACCTTCGAGCCGCTCCCCCAGGCCTGGCTCCAGGGGGGGATGACCCTGGTGACCCATGTCTGGGCAAAGGAACCTGTGTCCTTTTCTTTTTATTTATCATATAGGTCTTCTGAACCACACTTCATCTGGACCTTCACCCAGGACTTGCTTGCCTTGGGTGACCCTACCAGGGGCATTATGCCCCTGACAACATAGCTCTTAGGATCATTAGGTCATGCAAACACCATGATGATAAGGTAGCGATTCAAGAAGGGTCAGCTAGTTTTATACTGAAAATAAAGCAAATTATGTCTAGCAAATTGATGTCAGCAGCCAAGGTTCTGCAAGTGTTATAGTCTGGGGGGGCAAGTTAAAAAAGTTAAAAGGGTTAAGCTGCAGATGACTCTGCTCACACCATTTGCCCGATACTCCGTCTCATCATCTCTACCGATAACATCTAACGACAGCATGCTTGTCAGAAAACTGCTGGAAATGACAGATCTCTGTGCAGTAACTGAAATCTGTTGTGTAGAGGGTGAAGAGGAAAGGAGAGAGTTCCTTGTAGTGCTCTGGTGTTTCTGGTCACTGTGTCCGACACACGGTGCTGCAGATGCACAGACTGTTGGCTTCCGGTCAGGTTGTCCACAATGCAGGACACAAGAGAGACGTCCACCTGCTTCTCTGTCAGCTTCTCACCCAGGAGGGTTGGTCGATGTGATGGTGTTGAATACACTGGAAAAGTCAAAAAGCTTGACCCTCACAGTGTTCGCTGGCTGGTCCAGGTAGGTGTAGACACAGTTAAGCAAGTAGATGATGTTATCCTCGACTCTGAGATGAGGCTGGTAGGCAAACTGAATGGGTCCATTCGTTGTCTACCCATGGGTCAGAGTCGATCAGAGTCGGATTAGTCTGTTGAGGGTCTTCATGACATGTGAAGTCATTGTCAAGGGTCTGTATTACTGGAGGCCGATAGGACGTGTGGTCTTTTGTACAGGAGTGAGGCATGATGTCTTCCACCGAACTGGGCACAGAGCTGGGGGGGGGGGGGGGGCACTTTAAGGACACAATTGGTGCCGAACATATTCAGCTCGTTGGTCCCATCCTGAAAGCAGTGATGGTCTTCATACCACTCCAAACCTCTCTCATGCTGTTCTGCTGGCGATTCCACTCCAGTTTTATCTGGTAATTGTCCTTTGCCTCTCTCTCGCTCTCTCAGTGAACTTTGGATCGTTCTCACCTTCTCTCTGTTGCCAGGCCTGGATGCCCTCTTGTTTTTTTTGAGGAGGGATTTAAGGTCTTTAGTCATCCATGGCTTTTCACCTTATATCTGGGGGAGATCCTTGCCACCCTGTGAAAGAAGTTAATTTCAGCAGCTTTTGTATCCACAATCTTGTTCTTTCGGTCACTACCCAAAGCTCATAACCATAGGTGAGGTTAGAACATAGATGAGGGTTGGAACATGAGCCTTGTGGCTCAGCTCCCTCTTCATCACGACTGACAAGTAAAAGTTTTGCTTTACACAGCAGCTGCAGCTATCCACCTGTTGATCTCCCGCTCCATCCTTCCCTAAGTCGTAAACAAAACCCTGAGATACTCCTCCACTTGGGGCAGGACCTTGTTCCAGGCCCAGAGGGTGCACTTCACCATTTTCTGGCTGAGAGTCATGGCCTTAGACTTTATTTCATATTTATAATAAATGTGATCAAAGAATGTTTATTGACTACAGTGATGAGAATCACTTTTATACTTTGTTAATGGATTATTATTTTAATTATCTTCTTTATTTTCAGGTACTGGGCCTCGTTGAGGAACCTGGTGGTGTCTCTACTGAACTCTATGAAGTCGATCATCAGCTTGCTCTTCCTGCTCTTCCTCTTCATTGTAGTATTTGCTCTTCTTGGCATGCAGCTGTTCGGAGGACAGTACGTAACGCAAATTTCTGATCTCACTTGTTTTACAATTAATGCATTTATTGTTAACAATACTTGTGTTTTCAAACATTTTAACAATAGGTTTAATTTTGAAATGGGAACACCACCTACAAACTTTGATACATTTCCTGCAGCAATAATGACAGTGTTTCAGGTGAGCAGAGCCAAATCAGTTTCTACATTGAAATTCAGAATACAGGGTGGTCAATCATACAGACATTAAGAACATGAATAACATTACCGTTAATAATGTTAATTACACTAATAATAGCATTATTCACATTAATTAATGACATGAATAACATTGATAACACTAATATCAATATTAATAATAGCACAATATCATTTATAAGACTAATATTTATATGACTAACATTAATAGCTTTAATAACATCAAGAACACCAAAAACATTAGAAAGACTAATAACAGTAAACAATATAAGGAACATGCAAATGTTTGTGTGTGTGTGTGTGTGTGTGTGTGTGTGTGTGTGTGTGTGTGTGTGTGTGCGTGTGTGTGCGTGTGCATGCATGTTTGTGTGTGAGATAGATTCTGACAGGTGAGGACTGGAACATGGTGATGTACGATGGAATTGAATCTCAGGGTGGAGTCAACAAGGGCATGGTGTTTTCCATCTTCTTCATTGTTCTCACACTCTTTGGAAACTGTATCCAGATTAACATAGATCACACACACACATACACACACACACACACACACACACACACACACACACAGATCATTAGGTTTCTTAACCCTCTGGTTAGACACCTTGCTAAATGTGTTCTTGGCCATTGCTGTCGACAATCTGGCCAATGCACAAGAGCTGACCAAGGTACTAAACTCCTCTCTCTCTCTCTCTCTCTCTCTCTCTCTCTCTCTCTCTCTCTCTCACACACACACACACACACACACACACACACACACACACACACACACACACAGTGTTGTGTTTTACACTGTTTTGCATTTGTATAGGATGAGCAAGAGGAAGAGGAAGCAGCCAATCAGAAAATGGCTCTTCAGAAGGCAAAGGAAGTGGCGGAAGTGAGTCCACTCTCTGCTGCCAATCTGTCTATTGCAGCGTGAGTAACACACACTCTCTCTCTCTCTCTCTCTCTCTCTCTCTCTCTCTCTCTCTCTCTCTCCCTGTCTCTTGTTCTCTCTGTATATCTTGCTCTCTGTAGTGCATAAATGTTTAGACGTAAACATAGGTGTGTGAAAATAAAAATGTGTGCCAATTAGGAAACACTGTGTCAGTGAGGTAGTCTGTGTGTGTGTGTGTGTGTGTGTGTGTGTGTGTGTGTGTGTGTGTGTGTGTGTGCGCGTGTGTGTGTTTTTGTGTATGTGTGTGTGTGTGTGTGTGTGTGTGTGTGTGTGTGTCTGTGTGTGTGTAAGAGACGCATCTCTCACCTGATGTTTCCCTCCTCAGTGAAACAGGTCACTCTGAACGTCTCACCAGATCCGAACCCTTTCTGCAGCGGTATTTATTTATTTATTTATTTTATTTATTCATTTATGTTCTTTGTGGGGTTTTTTCCTGCTTTAGTGGCTTTTTCCTTTCACTTTAATGTTTTTTTTTACAGTTTATCCTTCTTCTCGTACATTATGTTTTCTTCATCCAAAAAGGCAATGTTATTGCCTATTAAGCTTTGGATACAAAGCTTTCCCTCTATCACAATTTTTCTCCACCTCTCCCACCCTTTCTCTCATCCCCATCTCATTTCCTTCCCTCGCCCTCTCTCACCCCCTTCCCCCCCCTCTCTTCTCAATTCAGTTTAATTCAGTTCAATTTAAATATGTAGATTATAAAAATTCACATTTGTATTGCTGAAGTTTACATACAGGTAAAAACAAACAGGAGAATCCAAATAAAATCCACCAAAATAAAAATATTTTGCAATATAGAAAAAATAGAAATAAAGAACGTTAATTATATCTGACTTTTGTGAAATTCTTACTATTGATGGTAATAATAATAATAATAATAATAAGAAGAAGAAGAAGAAGAAGAAGAAGAACAACAACAACAACAACAACAACAACAACAACAAGAAACAAAGAAGAGGAAGAGGAAACTTTAAAAATGTGCCAAATATAAGGTAAAATATCGTGTGTTTGTGTGTGTGTGTGTGTGTGTGTCTCAAGACAGGTGTATGTGCACAGATCTGTGAATGTGCAGATTTCCTTGTCTTCCCCCAGTAGGTTTGGCAGTTTGTAGGATGTGGAGACAATTTGTCTGGAGTGGGGGCAGTGTGTGGGATATGAGGGGCAGGTTTTTGGGGTAGGGTCAGTTTTTTGGGGTGCGAGTGGCAGTTTGTTGAGGTGGGGCAGTGAGTAGGATGTGAGGCTTAGTTTATTAGAAGTGGGGCCACTTTATGGGGTGTGTGAAAAAGTAGTTGTATTTAATGAACTCAGTGAGGAAGGGAAGCTCTTTCTCTATTTTATTTAGTGTGCAGTGCTGACAAGTGTGATACAGGTGTGTTAGTGGTGTGCAGGTGTGTTTTGGTGGAGCATTTCTAGTGTAGTTATAGAATACAGGGAATACAGGTGTGTTGGTGGTGTGGAGGTGTATTTTGGTGGAGCATTTGTGATGGTATAGTTATAGAATACAGGGGTGTTAGTGGTGTGCAGGTGTTTCTTGTTGGAGCACTGGTGGTATGGTTATATAATACAGGTGTGTGTTTTGGTGGAGCATTTATGGTGTGATTATAGAATACAGAGAATACAGGTGTGTTGGTAGTGTGCAGGTGTGTTTTTGTGTTTTGCTCCAGCATTTGTGATGTGGTTATATAATACAGGTGTGTTAGTGGTGTGCAGGTGTGTTTTGGTGGAGCATCTGTGGTGGCATGGTGATAGAATAGTGGTGTGCACGTGTGTGTTGGTGGAGCATTGGTGGTGTGTTTGTAGAATACAATTTGTGTTAGTGGTGCGCAGGTGTGTGTTGGTGGTGTGTTAGCATCGGTCTGTGTTGTGGAATTGTTGGTGTATAAGTGCTCCAATGGGGAAATGGGTTCAATCACCCAATAAAATGTCTGGAACCAAATTCTGATAGGAAATTCTCCAGATGGTTAATTTTATTGTTGTGTAGAAAGTTGTAAGTGCATTTTCTCTTAGTTTAGCCACTACACGATTACATTTTCTTATTGAGTTGATTTTTAATTCGAGGTATGTGGTTTATTTTAATAGAATCTATTAAGATTGAAAGGTGAGTCTTGTTCCCTGACAGAAAGATATTTTTTTTGGAAGATAATATTTTGAGTCTTGTTGAGGTTGAATGTTATGGCCCTGGTATGACAGTACCACTGCAACAGGCTCAGGATTTGCTGTAGTCCAAGCACAGGAGCAGGTCATCAACATACAGCAAGAGTTTAACCTCAGAGTGGTGAAAAGTGAGATTGAGTACCGAAGATGACTCAAAGTGGACACCGATTTGTTAATGTAAATACTGAGTAGTGTCAGACTTAAACAGCAGCCCTGCCTCACTCCAAACTCCTGAGAGAGGAAAGCTATTTATTTATAATTCATTTCCTTTGTACCTCGATATAATACGATCATCTGCCTTACCATCCGAAACTGTTTTCTAAAAGTTTAGAAAGTATTCTATACTGCACTCAAAACCAAGTGGTAAAGTTTTCAAATGGTCTCTTAATTTATCAGTTGTTCCTGTGGGAATGGCACTGTGGTCGACATGTCCACCTCATAGTAAAATGGTATGGGTTTGATTCCCACGGTCAGGTACTTCTGTGTAGAGTTTGCATGTTCTCCCTGTGATTGTGTGGATGTTCTTAGGTATGAGTGTGGATGGTTGTGTGTGTGCTGGTATTGCAATGGCTTGGCAAGCTAGTCAGGATGTACCCCGCCCTCATCCAGAGTCAGATGTGACCATTTGACCAAAATTTGGATTAAGCATCTTAGAAAATGAATGAATAGATGCATAAGCTGTTCCAGTGAATTGAAATAAAATGGTTAGTGAGAGCCCCAAGGTCCCCTAGTGCAAGGGGTCCAATCGTATCCACAAAGGGCTGGTGTCGGTGCACGTTTTCACTTCAACCAAGCAATAGTCACACCGTCTACCTGTTTCAATCACTGGTCATAAAAAGAAAAAGAAAAAAAAAATAGATTGCACATTAATGTTTCAATTCTGAAGTGGGACCATCTTGGTGAGATCACCTTACTTTAAATGTTAAAGTCTGGATCTTTGAAGGTAAGCTTGGACACCCCGCCCTAGTGTCTGATTCCTTATATCTAAGAAACTAATTTTGGTCACTTGTATCCGCAATCTCATTCTTTCAATCACCCAAACCTCTTAATCATAGGTGAGTGTTGCAATATACCTGGACAGGAAATTGAAAGGCTTGCCTGTCATCTTGGCTCCTTGTTCACCATGACAGCTCCCTTATTACTGCTGAGCAATCATTTTTTATTTGATTCATCTGTCCATCTGTCTATCTCCCAATCTATTCTACCATCACTCATGAACAAGAACCTGAGATACTTGAACTCTATATGAGGCAGACTCATCTCTGACTTGGATGGGGCAAGACACCTTTTTCCAATTCAGAACCATGGTCTTAAATTTGGAGGAGCTAATTCTTTCTGGCTGCTTCACACTCAATTGCCAACTGCTCCAGTGCATGCTGAAGATCACAATTTGAAGATGCCAATAGAACATAATTATCCACAAAAAACAGTACTACAGTCCTCATGTTCCAAAACTGGACATCATCCCCTCCATGACTATACCTTGAGATTCTGTCCATGAATACCATAAGCAGGAAAGTTTACTCCAGGGTGTTAGATAGGAAGCGCTGAATGATTGTTGAACCTTAGATTAAGGAGAAGTAGAGTGGCTTTCATCAGGGTCAAGAAAACAGTGGACTAGTTCTTTACTTTTGCAGATTTCCTGAGGAGTTATTGGCTTTGACCGTCCAGTCTATGTGTTTCATGGTCATGGAGAAGGTGTCTCCCAGAGGATTCTTTGAGGATGCTAAGTGAGTATGGGTGACCAGGGATGCTTCTATGACACAGCAGATCCCTGCATCATCAAAGCAATCGCTGTGTCCTCATTCTTGGCACAAAGTCAGGT
Source organism: Plotosus lineatus (assembly GCA_024760905.1). Lineage (NCBI taxonomy): Eukaryota > Metazoa > Chordata > Actinopteri > Siluriformes > Plotosidae > Plotosus > Plotosus lineatus. The sequence goes on from CM045740.1 coordinate 1,475,253, forward strand.
CACTGATCCTATTTGAAGTTTTTCTTCATAGACATGATTTCAAGGTGTAGTTATGGAGAGGACGGTGTCTTGTCTGGGAACTTTGTGGAGTGCATCTTTGATTTTCTCAGATGATGCATAAGCTCATGAGGTCTTGAGAACATAACCTTCAGCAAGCACTGGAGCAGTTTGCACTTGAGTGTGAGGCAGCTAGGTTGAGAGTCATCTCCTCCAAATCTGCGGTCATGATTCTCAACCATAAAACATTGGCTTGCTCCCTTTGAGTTGGAGATCAGTCTGTGCCTCAAGTGGATGTGTTCAATTATATCGAGATCTCCCTTTCTGTCATGTTCCCTGAGTCCCTCCCTCTTTTCCTTTTTCTCTTCCTCCACACCTCCCACTCTATCCCTTTCTGTTCCTCTTTCTTTCTGCCCCTAGCCCACTTTTTGCGCATCTTTGTAGTGGACATGTATGAGTAGCGGGTCTGCTGTGAATAGATTAGAGGACCAGCTGGAGGAGTCATTTTACTGATTTTATTTTTTTCTTATAGGAAATTTTATGTTTTTACCTTTGTCTTTTGCTTTTCAGGAAGGAGCAGCAAAAGAACCATAAAGGGTCGAAGTCTGTGTGGGAGCAACGTACCAGTGAGCTCAGGAGGCAGACATTGATGACCAGCAGGGAGGCACTATACAACGAGCTGGACCCTGAGGATCGTTGGAAGGTAAATAAGAGAAGGTTTGTGTGTAAGATTTGAATAAACAAGGAAAATAATGACAGGATATTTCAGCGACAGAATGGTGATTTTTTTCCACAGTATTTTAAAGATTCATTTTTAATGTTTTTTTGTTGTTGTTGTTTTGTTTGTTTTTTTGTAACACTGTGGAGTTAATGGGACTGATTGACACATGGAAAAGCAGGATAACTCAGCAAAGTTTATTCACCTCCACTTTCAATTTGCACTTTTCAAAAGTTTAATTTGTCTTACTCAGAGGAATTCAATTTCCAATTAAATAAACAGAAACTAGACTCTCACTTGATTCTCTGCAAACACACAAAGGACACAAAATAGAGAGATTTCCTTTCGACTTTTTCCCTTTATCAGGAGTCCCCACAGCGAATGTTCGCACATTTGATTTGGCAATGGTTTTTACGTCAGATGCCCTTCCGGAGACAACCCTTTAGTAAGGGACAGAAACACGCTGACGGCTTTGCAGCCTACTCTTTTTGAAAGTCAGCAATGGTTCTTTTACCATAGACAGTGAGAGACATGGCCCGCCTTTGATAACCCAGTTAGCTGCACTGGGGGGACAGTGACAACCTTGTGGGGACTCGAACCCCCAACGTTAGGATCAGCAATCGAACGCCTTATAGCACTAGACCACTGCCCCCACAAAAGATACAAAATAAATTGTTGTTAATTACGTACAGAAGCAATTCATCACATGTTAGCTACAGGTTCCACCTGACTCCTCTTTGTCATAACTGACTCTCAATCACACCATTACTTGCACATATCCCTTCTGACCGACTCAGGTTGGAGAGCAATCCAGTCTGATGTACTACCTCCCTTTCTCCACTTGATGGTCAGCAGAAGATATAATCCACCACCACAATTTACACATCTCTGTTCTCTGGCCACCTTGAACGTTAAGGGCTGAGGTGGCAGATGCCAATGAATGATAACTCACTTGATGTCAAGACACTCCTATTGTATTGGGTATTGCTCTCCTACACAGATCGCTTGCAGCTGGTATGGAGCATGAGATCCCCTTTCCTCTTCAGCAAATGGTACAAAATAGCACGAAGGCTTTTGCTCAACATATCAGTCTGTGAAAAAGTCAGGTGTAAAAATCAGGTAAATCTGATCCACACACAAGACTGTTTTTACTTGACAGAGAGACCACCTGCTCAGATCACACATCCCTTTTTTATTTGAGGTCAGTGAATTGGGCCATATGTAAAATCAAGCTAAAAATTAACATTTTCTAATAGCCAGCCAGCTCCAGAAACTGCCGCATCTCCTTTCTGATCTTGCATCTTGGGAATATAGATACCATAAGTGCCAGTCATCTGTTGTACACATATTTGAGTTTGCTGTGATTCCTGCCCATCTGAACAAACCGTAGGTGTCGTAAATTCCACTGCCAATCATGACTATAGAAAAATACAGTATATCATCTAACAGGTTAGTGGCATATGCACTGTATGAAAACAGGATTAATTCTAGGAGATGATGAAATGACAACGAGGCTTCAACCAACCCAAACAGAAGTGTAGCATGATCAACAGAATCATGGTGTAAGCAAAATGGAGTGGAAAAGGCTTTTTTTTAAGGATATCAAGCAAGTAATGGGAATTCAAGTGAATCTGCCAGTAACCCTTGGTTAAATCCAATATGGAATAAAATGGAGTTCTCCAAATTGATGAAACAGTTCATCAGTGTAGGGCATTGGCTAGTTTAATTCACAAAGAAACAGACTGCATTTTTGAAATTCTCATCTATCAGTGATGTTTAAATTCTTCCAGCAATGTATGGAATGTAGAAATGAGTTTGTGATATTTATGATATTTTATCTTAATTTGTATCTCCACAGGTATCATATTCTCGCCACATTCGACCCGATATGAAGACTCACCTAGACCGGCCACTTGTGGTGGACCCACAAGAAAACCGAAACAACAACACAAACAAGAACCGTCCAGAAGAGAATTTTCTACCCAAACAGCCTCCATTCCATCCAACAGCAGTAGATGGAGAAAGAGGAGGAGGTGGAGGATCTGCTCCAGTTAAACCTCTGGAGAGAGGAGAATCCACAGAGTCTCACCAAGGCCACATGAAAGCAGGGAACCAAAGCCATGTTGGCACAGAAAGCATTGAAGTGGGAAGAAGGGATCTACACCGGAAAAGAGAACATCGCGGACAGAGAACTGGACGCTCGCGCCAACACCGCAAGGCTGTAGATGAAGAAGCTGAGAATGGTGGAGGGAGTAGAAGGAACCGGAACAAGGGCACAGAGGGGTGGATGGATGGCGAGCAAGCAGATGGATTTGACCGAAGACAGAGATGTCATCGACATGGTGAGAAAGAAGGACGGAGGGTAAAAGGAGAGCAGAGTGATAGGGTCCGACACCGCAGAAAGTGAGTTTAATTTTGCACCAGATATTTTAAAAATAATACATTATTAGTACAAATACAGTCTTTGCTCTGTTCTTGTGCTCTGTTGTTCTGTTTTTACTTTCTCTTTTTCTCACTCTCCTTCCATAGGGAGGGCCCTACTCTTTCCACCACCCGTCCTATTCAAAAGACTTTGTCTAGGCAGGACAGCCAGTACAGTGAGGACCTGGACAATGTGATGAACAGCAAGCTTGCCACCCAACCACTTGTTTCCTCCAATCCTCACGGGCAAAACAGCCGATCTACACCCCGCTCCAGTCTCCTCAGCCTGATTAGCAGCACCCAAGGTTCCCGTCTGGCTCCTACAGCCACAGAGAGCAGTTTTATTCTTACAAACCCTGCCTCCACCACCAGTAACCACATTCATCTTGATACGAAGCCAGACTACATGACCATCGACATGCCACAAATGTTTCCTTCTGCCAATGCCATTTTGCAGGGTGAGGAATAAAGGAAAAGAGAAATTTTAGAATATAAATGTGTACAGTTGCTATGTGTGAGGTGTCTTCGATTTGAACACACAGTCCTGCAGTACTAGTAAGCAGCAGTAAGAGTGTAGATAAATGCAGATCTGTTCATTTTCTGTCACTTGGTTTGTGAACATTCTGAAGAAGTATTCTCTATTATTTTTCCTACAGTCAATAAGAATGCCAACACAGAACCTCTACCCAAGAAGCAGGATATGAAGGGTGATGACGACGATGATGATGATGACGACAAAGATGGCGGCGGGCCTAAACCCATGCCACCTTACAGTTCCATGTTCATCCTGTCCACTACTAACCCGTGAGTTCACTGCTCTCACAATGATACCAACTCGACTTGTAGGTCCTGAGTATTTAGATGACACACTATCGTACACGGATTTCAAATATATCTGTGCAGAAATTTCTAACATCTATACTACAAGCCCAGATTGACATAACATCCAACATCACATAACCAAAACAGAACTACAGCTATAAACTATTAAAAACCCACCTCTTGTTTAATCTTAAGACTTATTCTCCTTTACCTGAGAAAATGAAGATGTACCTTTCAATCGACACTGTCCACATATTTCCATACATCTTTTATGTTGACAGTGATATTAAGCAAAAATCCACGAGAGGGCAATTTAAGGGTGACCAGGCACAATGATGGTGATGGTGAAGGAGATCGTAATATGTACTGTGTTAAGAAAAAGGCAGCATTATAGATGACTAGGTCTGGGAGGTTGCATTTCGACATGCACACTTTTGCGCCACATACTATTGCACTTCACACAGCTGAAATCTATATTATAATATATAATCTATATTATAGGGCATGTCATTAATTCAGAAAGGAACCAGAGCAGAGCACTAAAAAAAAAAAAAAAAAAATTCAATTAAATAATGAAGCAAATCTCAATTCTTATGCAAAGAGAATTTTTTTTCTTAATAAAAATGCTGATTTAAGAAAAATGTTCGATCTCCTCAAGGAATAATAAAGTTAGTTGACCTAACCTACCTGGGCCAACCGAATGCTCTCATGGTGGCCCAGTTTCTTCAAAGGCAGATATGGACTGATAATGAGTCTGGTCCTCGTCAGCCACCGACCAGGCCGGGTTACTTCAGTAAGTATGGGTTTCGGCGGCTTCCGGTGGTACCCCCCGGCCTGGCGCCGCCAGCAGCTATTGCCACCGGACCAGATAATCACTCCTTCCCTCATACTGGTATGCAGCTCCAGGTCCATATGGCTTTGCTTGCTTTTTCTGCTGCTTCTCCAATTCTCCTCAGGGCTCTACTTCTCTCTCCTCCTCCTATTCCAATTGCCTTGAGGAAGGCCGCCATGGAAGCAGCCGGGAAGCCCCGGCAGCCAACCTCTACAGTCCAGACCTGGACCGCCCAGCCATTTCTTTTTCCCTTAGTCTCTAGCGTTATATACTTGTTTCTTTTCAGCTCCCCTGAGATCTCCACCCTCTCCTCACTTGGCACTGTCAGCTCGATAACCCCCATCCTCTTAGTGCTATTTGACAACAGCAGCATATCCGGTCTGAGGTTTGTCTCTGCCACTTTCTCTGGGACCTTGAGTTTCTTATCCAGGTCAACTAGGAGGTGCCAGTCTGCTGCCCCATCCAAATAATTATCTGCTGATTGTTGGATCTTTGCTTTGGGTTTTTCTCCTTGCTTCACAAAGGTGATCCCACCACTCTCCCTTGTCCTTGGGGATGCGTTGTTGTTTCTTCTTCTTTCTTCGACACACTGGGCTATCTCTCTCAAGACTTGATCGTGGCGCCACTGGTATCTCCCTTGTGCTAACGCCACCTTGCATCCACTTAATATGTATTATAATTCACCAGTTATTTTCCCCTGCATCTCACTCATTTTGGTCTCTGGAATCTGGTAGATGGTGAGCGGCCATATCAGTCTTGGGAGAAGCATATGTTGGACCATCCAGGCTTTGAATTTTCCTGGAACCCTGCAGTTTTCCAGCTTCTTCAAGCTTCTCGTCACTTCTTCCAGGGTTTCTTTTGTTTGTTCCCGGTCATTCAATGTCTTGTTGTAGACTTTCCCCAAGTACTTCACAGGTTTTTCCGAAACAGAAGTTATGGGGTTTCTGTTGATGACTGGCTTTCTATTGCTCACTTGGCCTTTTATTATCACCAGACTTCTGCATTTCTCTGGTCGCACTGCCAAGCCTGCCCACTCCAGTTTGTCTGCCAGATTATCCAAGAGATACTTTGTCTGCACTAAATTTTCTGTGGTAGTTACTATGTCATCCATAAACAGTCTACTATTGGTTTGTTGCTGCCCTGATTCTGTCTTTGGCCCTTTTGTTTCTTTCTTTGCTGATGCCACCAGCATTGTCATTGCCAAAGAAAACAGAATCACACTCAGTGTGCAACCAGTTATAATGCCTTTCTCCAGCTGCTGCCATTCTGTGGTGAATGCTTTTGTTGTGAAGCGTATCTTCACGTCTGAGTAGTACGACTCTACCAGCTTGCGCACTTCTTCTGGAACATGTGCTCTCTGGAGTGCTGTCATGATCAGACTGTGTGGAATCGTACCGTAGGCATTGGCTATATCTAGCCATGTTACCACCAAGTCCTTTCTCCCCACCTTCGCCTCTCTAATGAGTTGTGACAGGATGGCTGTGTGTTCCATGCACCCTGACACATCTGGAACTCCTCCTTTCTGTATGGATGTGTCTATGCACTTGTTGACTATGGTGTATTTGGTCAGCCTTTCTGCTTTCATAGCAAAGTACAGCTTGCCTTCTACGTTTAACAGTGAAATTGTTCTGAACTTGTCTACTTCTGTGGCTCCTTCTTCTTTGGGGATGAATACTCCCTCTGCTTTCCTCCATGTCGTGCTGATACTGTTCTTTCTCCACATCCCCTTTAAATATCCCCACAGGAGCCTTGCCACTCCTGGACATCTCTTGTAGACAAGGTATGGGACCCCATTTGGACCTGGAGCAGACCTGTTCCTTGCCTTCCGTAGTTGGTTGCTGAATTCTTTCCAAGTTGGCAAGCTGTTGTCAAATTCTACCTGTGGTTGTTCGTACTTAGCAAGGCCCTCTGGGATACTCCTTTCCTCCTTCCTGTTCTCGTCACCATGTGCCTTCTTCAGGTGATGTTCCACTTCTTCTTTGCTGCTTTGTAGGTTCCCCGTTAATCTGGGAGCCATTAAGTTTCTGGCAAACTCAAATGGCTGACTCAGGAAGGCATTGCAGTTTTTTACAAACTTCTTTCTTCCCTTCCTCAATGTTTCTGCTCTTTTTGCGAGTCTTAATTCCTTGATTTTGTCCTCTTGCAATTGCTTCACTGCTTCCCTTTCACTCTCCTCTACATTCCTGTAGGTTTCCTTCATTTTATTGATCTCCTCTCTTAGTGTCTTACACTTCTGTTGTCTTTTTGATGGTCCTTTTGTTTGGGCTTTCTCCTTTGTTTTCTTTTTCTTCACCCCAAATCTCTTCCGGCATAATGTGTAGATTAGCATTGGATGACCTATTGCCTTGCTTTCTGGGGATGAGCCCTGACATTTCAGTATTTCTATTAAGACCTGATAAAATTTCTCCCACTCTGGACTATTTGCCTTGGGCCAATCTATTCTCTCCTTTCTTTCATCACCTTCTTCTCTTGCACTGTTTTCTACTTTTGTCTGCTCTGTTTTCTGTACCTTCCTGTGTTGCTTCCTAACTTTTCCTGCTGGGTGCCTGCACTGGTACGTGCTCCAGTCTGAGATACCTAGCGTGTGCTTCACAGTGCAGCACTCCACCCATATAACGTTATATTTACCTCCCTGTAAAGCAATCTTGTGCAATTTTTCCTTGAGTACTTTCCGATTCACCTCTAATCTCACCCCAGCTGTTCTGGATCAAAAGCTTGATTTCCAGGCTCCGGGTGAGTCTGTGTGGAGTTTGCATGTTTTCCCTGTGCTAGCATGGGTTTTATCCGGTTACTCTGGTTTCCTCCCGCAGTCCAAAAACATGCAGAATAGACTGATTGGCTGTTCCAAATCACTCAAGATATGAGTGTGAATGGTTGTACATGTGTTGGCCTGCGGTGGTCTGGTGAGTTGTCCAGGATGTATCCTGTCTTCACCCAGAATTGGCTGAGATGGGTGCCAACCTCTCCGTGACCCAAATTGGGATTAAGTGGTTTAGAAAATGAATGATTGACTCAATGAACAAACTGACATAGCCTCTCTTCTAAATTTTTTGATATTTTTACAGTTTCTTATTCATAACCCTTTTGATTTTGTGGCTACAGTGCTTTCACGATTGCTCATGGTACTGCCCCATTCTGTCACTATCCAGAAGATTTCATAAAAATTGCACAAATACAGATGAAAGTAACACATAGCATGGATAGAAGGCTCTGAGCGTATCTCTATGTAGCTGTATTATTGGGCATAAATGAGCTTTTTCATCCATTCATTCATTTTCTGAACTGCTCAATCCTAAGAAAGCTCACAGGGAGGCTGACACCCATCGTAACCGACTCTGGGCTGATATTTGAATAATAGGCCACCACAGGGCAGAAACACGCTGACGGCTATGCAACTCCAATGCGAAGTCTTTTTCATGAAACTCCACCACAGACAGTGAGAGACACGGTCGGCCTTTGATAATCAAGTTAGCTGCACTGGGGGGACAGCAGTGACAAACCGGTGATCGTGGAGCTTGAACCCCAACCATGGAATCGGTAATCCAACACCTTACGACTGGCCCAACACTTCCGCGCGCTTTTACATTAAATAATAATCTAATGTTACCCTAAACCAGTGCTTCTCAATTATTTTCTGCCCCCCCCCCCACCCCCAGGGAGAGGAAAACATTTTGCGCCCCCCCCAATATAAATAGTGTTATTTATCTAAAAATTATTATACGTAATCCTCTGCATAACACTGTATCCTTATTATCATAATAAATCTTTATTAACATTATGAATATAAAAAGTGAAGAAATTTAGATCAACTTGTAACAAATAACTTTATTAACAATTTTAGTCTTAAAACAAAAAGATTTAAAGTGCATCAATTTTCCTGAAATTAAAAAATCTTATTTAAACTGTCAGCATTTTTGACAACAATTTGAACCATTCGATACTGAAAAATAAAATGAAATAAAATCAATAAATAAGAATGAATTCAAATTGATCAGCAATATTAACAGGATGTGTCAAATGGGTGTTGTGATGCGCAAAGTGTGGTAGTTGTGGTCGTAGTAGTAGTGCTTGTCACCTCTCGCTTTCAACTAACACCGCTGCCTGTGAAAAGGGGAGCCGAGTAAGTAAGTCTCTCCCTGCCAGTACATAGCCTCTCCACCATCAAGCCCCATGTAGTGCCTCCTCGCTGCGACACATGGTAACTGAGTACCTTGCGGACTCAGGCTGAACTACAGGGGACTCGGAGGAGGTTTGGCCCCCAGACATGCGGCATGCAGGCCCACCGGCGTGTGGACACGCCCTGATGCCCATAACCCAAATCCCAAAACTATGGGGTAAATAGTCCCACTGCCTTGTGGATTCCCTTGATTGGGAGAAGGCTAAGGAGTAAACCCTACAGAAATCCGGAGTGGAGCCCCTAAGGCAGTTGGTCTGAGGATTCTCCTACCTTCTGGCAACTCCTGCAGCTGTGCTGGTACCAAATTGTACTGGATCTTCCTTTCCTATGGATGCTATCAGCGAGGCCGAGAGGGGGGGACTTGACGTCTGGGCAGCACAAGTTCTCCATAGTTCCCACCCAGGCTAGTAGCACACTGGAGAGGACACTCCAGCATTGATGCAAGACTTCGGCTCAACACGGGAAGTAGCAGTTACCGGTTAAAAGCTCATTCCGATTGGCGTAGGATACGGGTGCCTGGGGCTACTTCCGACAGTGGGAGAGACCATCGTGTCTCACTGGACAGCTACTGCCCGCTCCAAGCTGGGCAGCCCCCAGCCAGTAAGGTGCTGTCCCGCCACAGCTCGCCTGCCTTGCTGGGTGCGCAGGGCTTAGGGACTGACCATCTCGACAAGCAAGCTGTAAATTCTGCACCAGGCAGACAAAAACGGATAGATACGAAGACTCCAGCTCTTCAAATAGCAAGCTGGAATGTACAGACTATGTGTCCTGGACTGACAAGTGATCTTCAGCAAATTGACGATGCCCGCAAGACTGCAGTCATCGACCATGAACTGACACGTCTGAATATCGACATTGCTTGTCTACAGGAAACCCGCCTGGCTGACAGTGGTACTATCAAAGAGGCCAACTACACCTTCTACTGGCAGGGCCTGCCACAAGACAACCCGAGACTGCATGGTGTAGGGTTCGCTGTGAAGAACTCGTTGACTATGGCGATTGAACCTCCTACCAGTGGATCAGAGAGAATCCTCACTTTACGCCTCTCTACAACTGCAGGTTTTGTAAATCTCCTCAGCATCGATGCACCAACACTCAGTTCCACCCCAGAGGCCAAGAACCAGTTTTACGAGGCTCTGGATGATACAATTTCCAGGATCCCCAGCACTGAAGGACTTTACCTACTAGGAGACTTCAATGCTAGAGTGGGCGCCGACTGTGACACCTGGCCTTCCTGCCTTGGTCACCACGGAATAGGCAGGATGAATGAGAATGGACAGCGGTTGTTGGAACTGTGCTCCCATCATGGCCTGTGTGTAACAAATACATACTTCAAGTGCAAAGACCGCCACAAAGTTTCCTGGAGACACCCCAGATTTTGCCACTGGCACCAGTTAGACCTTATCCTCACCAGGTGCACAGATCTGAGCAGCGTTCTCCACACTAGAAGTTTCCATAGCGCAGACTGCGACACAGACCACACCCTCGTTGGAAGCAGGATCACTCTAAAACTAAAGGCCTCCCATGCATCAACACCTGCTCCTCAAGGGATCCCCAGCGAATCCAACTGTTTCATGACACAGTCAAGGAGAAGTTGGCTTTGCAGACTCCTGGCAAAGACATCAACAGTAAGTGGAGCTTCCTAAGAGATACTATCTACACAACAGCCCTCACTGCTTTTGGGAAAAAGGAGCGTCGGAGTGTAGACTGGTACGAGGCTCACTGGGAGGAGATGCAGCCTGTGACAGAAACCAAGAGGGAAGCCCTCCTAGCATACAAGCAAAACCTCAGCACCAGTACTCGGGACACCCTCAAAGCTGCACGAAACAAGGCCCAGCAGACAGCCCGCCGCTGTGCAAACGACTTCTGGCTGAACCTCTGCAGCAAGATCCAGATGGCAGCTGACACTGGCAATGCAATGGCCATGTACAATGGCATCAAGACAGCTACTGGCCCAATCACAATTAAGACTGCACCCCTCAAGACCAAGACCGGGGAGGTGATCACGGACCAAGGCAAGCAGCTTGAACGCTGGGTGGAACATTACCTGGAGCTGTACGCAACCAAGAATGTGGTGACCGATGCAGCATTAAATGCCCTACCTAACTTACCTGTCATGGAGGATCTGGATTACCTGCCTTCAGTGGACGAACTGGGCAAAGCCATTGATTGTCTGGCCTGTGGAAAAGCCCCTGGAAAGGATGGCATCCCCCCTGAAGTCTTGAAGAGTGGCAAGCCAGCACTCCTGCAGCACCTCCATGAGCTGCTGTGCTTATGCTGGAAGGAAGGGTTCATCCCCCAGGATATGCGCGATGCAAACATTGTAACCCTCTACAAAAACAAGGGTGACCGCAGTGACTGTAACAGCTACCGTGGCATCTCCCTCCTTAGCATCATAGGGAAAGTCTTTGCTCGCGTTGTCCTTACTCGCCTTCAGATTCTTGCTTCCTGGGTGTACCCAGAATCGCAGTGTGGTTTCAGGGCAGGCCGATCCACAGTTGGTATGATCTTCTCACTTCATCAACTGCAAGAGACGTGTCGGGAGCAGCAGAAGCCCCTGTACATTGCTTTCATAGACCTGACTAAAGCATTTGACCTGGTCAGCAGAAGCGGACTCTTCAGCCTCCTGCAGAAGATTGGATGTCCTCAAAGGTTACTTCATATCGTGACCTCCTTTCACGAGGACATGCACAGCACAGTCTGCTTCAATGGTGGGACTTCTGCAGCTTTCCCAGTGAGCAGTGGTGTGAAGCAAGGCTGCGTCCTAGCACCGACACTCTTTGGGATATTTTTCTCGATGCTTCTTCAGTATGCCTTCTCTGACAGTGAGGAAGGGATGCATATCCACACCAGGTCAGATGGAAAATTGTTTAACATAGCTCGACTGCGCACTAAGACGAAGGTGAGGCAGGTCCTCATCCGCGAGATGCTGTTCGCGGATGACGCTGCACTGACGTCCCACACTGAGGCTGGTCTTCAAGAGCTAGTCAATCGCCTGTGCCATGCCTGTAATGAATTCGGACTGACCATCAGCCTGAAGAAGACAAACATCCTGGCCCAGGGCACAAACACAGTCCCAAACATCAACATAAATAACACGCAGCTTGAGGTCGTGGACTCCTTCACCTACCTGGGATCCACTATCACCAACACTCTCTCTCTTGACATAGAGATCTCATGCAGAATCGGGAAAGCCGCCGCAGTGATGTCCAAACTGAACAAGCGTGTATGGAGTAATACCCAGCTAACAGAGAACACCAAGCTACGTGTCTACCAGGCCTGTGTACTCAGCACACTCCTTTATGGCAGTGAGGCCTGGTCCACGTACGCTGGTCAGGAAAAGCGGCTCAACAGCTTCCACCTTCGCTGTCTCAGGCGTCTGCTCCATATAAAATGGCAAGACAGAGTAACCAACACCGAGGTACTACAGCGTGCTGGCATGCCAAGTCTGCTTGCACTGCTGAGCCAGAGACGACTTAGGTGGTTGGGTCACGTGCAGCGAATGGACAAGGGGCGCATCCCTAAAGACATGTTGTATGGAGAGCTGAGTGAGGGCTCCCGCCGCACAGGAAGACCACAGCTTCGGTACAAGGACGTGTGCAAGCGGGACATGAAATTATCTGGCATCAACATAAACACCTGGGAAGGCACTGCTGAAACGTGCCAGCTCTGGAAGACCACTGTCAACGAGGGTATCAACAAAGCTGAAACAAACAGAATAAACAAGCTAGCTGAGAAAAGAGCAAAGAGGCTCCTCGTGGCTCCTCAAAGCCCTTTCGTATGCAATAATTGCTTAAGAAACTGTCACTCTAGGGAGGGCCTTTACAGTCACTACCGCAAATGCCTACCATAGTGCTACACCATCGTCTCTCGAGACGTACGGCTGCCGACGACGACGACGATTAACTCAGGAGCACAATACAGGTCCTTCTCAAAAATTAGCATATTGTGATAAAGTTCATTATTTTCTGTAATGTACTGATAAAAATTTGACTTTCATATATTTTAGATTCATTACACACAACTGAAGTAGTTCAAGCCTTTTATTGTTTTAATATTGATAATTTTGGCAAAAAAAGTAAAGAAAAACCAAAAATCCCTATCTCAAAAAATTAGCATATTTCATCCGACCAATAAAAAAGTGTTTTTAATACAAAAAAGTAAACCTTCAAATAATTATGCTCAGTTATGCATGCAATACTTGGTCGGGAGTCCTTTTGCATAAATGACTGCTTCAATGCGGCGTGGCATGGAGCCAATCAGCCTGTGGCACTGCTGAGGTGTTACGGAGGCCCAGGATGCTTCGATAGCAGCCTTAAGCTCATCCACAGTGTTGGGTCTGGTGTCTCTCAACTTTCTCTTCACAATATCCCACAGATTCTCTATGGGCTTCAGGTCAGGAGAGTTGGCAGGCCAATTGAACACAGTAATACCATGGTCAGTAAACCATTTAAGCAGTGGTTTTGGCACTGTGAGCAGGTGCCAGGTCGTGCTGAAAAATGAAAATCTTCATCTCCATAAAGCTTTTCAGCAGATGGAAGCATGAAGTGCTCCAAAATCTCCTGATAGCTAGCTGCATTGACCCTGCCCTTGATAAAACACAGTGGACCAACACCAGCAGCTGACATGGCTCTCCAGACCATCACTGACTGTGGGTACTTGACACTGAACTTCAGGCATTTTGGCATTTCCTACTCCCCAGTCTTCCTCCAGACTCTGGCACCGCGATTTCCGAATGACATGCAAAATTTGCTTTCATCCAAAAAAAGTACTTTGGACCACTGAGCAACAGTCCAGTGCTGCTTCTCTGTAGCCCAGGTCAGGCGCTTCTGCCGCTGTTTCTGGTTCAAAAGTGGCTTGACCTGGGGAATGCGGCACACACCTGTGCACGGTGGCTCTGGATGTTTCTATTCCAGACTCAGCCCACTGCTTCCACAGGTCCCCCAAGGTCTGGAATCGGCCTTTCTCCACAATCTTCCTCAGGGTCCGGTCACCTCTTCTGGTTGTGCAGCGTTTTCTGCCACACTTTTTCCTTCCCACAGACGTCCCCCTGAGGTGCCTTGATAGAGCACTCTGGGAACAGGCTCAGAGATTTCTTTCTTTGTCTTACCCTCTTGCTTGAGGGTGTCAATGATGGCCTTCTGGACAGCAGTCAGGTCGGCAGTCTTACCCATGATTGCGGTTTTGAGCAATGAACCAGGCTGGGAGTTTTTAAAAGCCTCAGGAATCTTTTGCAGGTGTTTAGAGTTAATTGGTTGATTCAGATGATTAGGTTAATAGCTCAGTTAGAGTACCTTTTCATGATATGCTAATTTTTTGAGATAGGAATTTAGGGTTTTCATGAGCTGTATGCCAAAATCATCAGTATTACAACAATAAAAGACCTGAAATATTTCAGTTGTTGTGCAATGAATCTAAAATATATGAAAGTTTCATTTTTATCAGTACATTCCAGAAAATAATGAACTTTATCACAATATGCAATTTTTTTGAGAAGGACCTGTTTATAAAACACACTAACCTACAAAAAAAAAATGACTAAAACAATTATTATTATTATTATTATTATTATTATTATTACTATTATTATTATTATTATTATTATTATTATCAAAATGGTTAAGTTCAGATTAATGGCTATAATGAGCACGGTTCGCGGTGCACAGCTTTTCGAAGCACGATTTAAAGCACAATACTGAACTCTCAGCTCCTGCTCAATGCTGAACTGGGACCTGCACTTATTTTCACAGCAGTGACGTCATCCAGCATGACAGAGACCATGTGTGCTGCAGGTAGGATCAGTTCCTCTGCTGTGCTGTGGGGTTTTCTGCACTGAGCAGTTTGGTATTCCACCTTATCTGATGCTAACAGAGCTCGCTGGTTTGCTGGAGTGGCATTCACAAAGCGAGATGGTTGCTGGCAATATTTGGCACGCTTACACTGAAAAAACTCACACGACTCATCATGTGATCGGGGTGTGTTGTATTTAAGTGACGCCTGAATTTATTTGGGTTCCTGCTCTCCGCTGCCAATGTTTTCAGACACAGTAAACATAGCGGTCTTTCCTCGTTTCTCACGCAGCACAGTGAAGCTGAATGCTACATCCGCTTCATCATACCTCACCTCATCACTTAGCTTTCGGGAGACTTTCGTTTCTCTCACCATCTCTGTCTCTCTCTGCCTCTCTTTCCATTCCTGTTAAACATTTCCATGGTGGGTTTATTCACGTCACTATTTTACCTCTGGGCACACTATGACAGTGAGGAAGCCACTGCCCCCTGCTGTAGTGGATGTACACTTTATCCTAATATAACAAAAAAAAAAGCATGTTCCCTGTGGTCACCCCCCCTTCATACCCCCATCCTGGCATGCCACCCATTATTTGAGAACCACTGCCCTAAACCAAAATGCTTCCCTGATTCCAGCACAGGACACAGCAAAGCAGCATTAATTTAGTACCAACCAGGTCTATTTATTATGATTAATAACATTTCAGTAGAATGGCCGACTTCTGAAACGCATAATATGGTACAAGGTTTGTGCCATATGGTATTGCTTTTTTTTTTAACACTGCTTCTGGTCATGTTTTTTTTTTTAATTCAAACATAAAATTTTGCTTTTAAACTTGGCTACAACACTCAACTTTGTAGAGTTTTGAGACACCACCTGTGTATTAACTTCTACAGATTATATCGCTAAGTATCTGTAATCCAAAATTTAGATTACCTCCCAATGTGTGTGTGTGTGTGTGTGTGTGTGTGTGTGTGTAGGTTTCGACGGTTGTGCCACTATATTGTGACCCTGAGGTACTTTGAGATGTGCATTCTGCTTGTCATTGCAATGAGCAGCATTGCTCTTGCTGCTGAAGACCCGGTGTGGCCCGATTCTCCCCGGAACAATGTGAGCCAGTTTTTATATTTACCATGGTCTCTGTCTGTTCTTTGACTGCCTTACTGTTGAATCTGTGTTTATAGCAGCATGAAAACCAAATCTGCAATCGTATCTCTGTCCGGTGTGATTACCCTCAATGATCTTCATTCATTTTCTTAACCATTTAACTTAATTATGGTCACAGGGAAGCTGGCGCTCATCTCAGTCGACTCTGGATAAAGACAGGTGGGGTGGGGGGTGGGGGCAGCGGTGACAACCCAGTTATAGTGGGGCTTGAAACACCGAACTTTGGATCAGTAATCCGGCACCTTACCACTGGCCCACCACTGCCCCTCCTCAATGGTATTGTGCAACATAATGTTCCTCTGTCTGAATCTGCAGGTGCTGCGTTATTTTGACTACGTCTTCACGGGTGTGTTCACCTTTGAGATGCTTATAAAGGTAAACATCTTCAACATACTTGCACATCTTTAACAGCTCTCAATGGTCATGGAGCTGAAACCTATATAACCTGTTGGATATTTTATTGATTATTAACTCAATCATGATATTTTCATCATCATCATCATCATCATCATCATCATTATCATAATCTCTCTATCAGATGGTGGATCTGGGTTTGGTACTTCATCAGGGCTCATATTTTCGTGACCTGTGGAACATCTTGGACTTTATAGTGGTCAGTGGTGCCCTGGTAGCTTTTGCCTTCACGTAAGTGTTCTCCTAGACTCTTAACTTTGTTCTGCTGCGTTAGTGTGTGTCGTTTCTCCCCTTTGCCTGCTGCCTGTCTTTTGTTCTTTTTCTCTCCCTGCTGGCCAAAACCAAGATGCAGCCAAAGGGTTCCTGGATCCCCTGGAGTGCCAGTCTTCCTTCCACTCACATATCACTTTCCCTGAAATTAAGACCTCAGCTCCTTTCTCTTTTTGTTTACTTTTTATTTGTTATCTCTCTCTCTCTCGCTCTCTCTCTCTCGCTCTCTCGCTCTCTCTCTCTCCGAATTACTATAGCGGTCCTATTCTTCCTTCTCAATCTCTTCTTTACCCCATATTGTGTTACAATAGTGTTACCATGTTCCTGGACACCTTGTTATGCGGGGCAGTTGTAGCCCTGTCATTCCCTTTTCAGTTTTAATTTTGTAAACCATGTGATCTCCTATGCACATGAAGAGAATCATTTGAAAAAAAACATAAAGATCCAGGTTGGAAGGAATTAGGACAGTTAGGAAAGTGGATGTATGGTACAACAACATGTGGCCCAGTATCCTGTCCAATACCATGTAAGCAATGTCTTGAAATTCTTAAGGGGCATCGAAAGTCATAATTTTGCAAGGTTTAGAGAGTTCCTGTCCTGATACACAAATAAAACTGCATGGGCTCAGTAAGGACAAAATACATTCAATATGTTGAAGTCCTCAGAACAGGAGGAGCAGGAAGGACACCACACTAGGAAGAGATACTGTGGAATCTGACAGCACTAGGCGGAAATAATCCCCACCCCCATCTCCACTTCCTCATACACCCCAGTCGAATGAATGAATGGATGGATGAAGGTTTTCCTGGACGCAACACTGGGCATGAGCAGAACCACCAGACTGTTCTCTAAACCAATTCCTTATTCTTATGTGTCTCTGCATTCTGTAGGTTGGATTCAGATGATGCTACCAGTTTTTCTGTGTCAGCGTTTAAAGAAATTTTATTAAGGTGGAACTGCAGCGCTGCCAAAAACTATTTATTCAGACCACTGGACTAACTGCATACAGATGACAACCTAAGGAAACAACGGACAGATCAAATGGTCTCATGATTTATTAAAGGACAAAACCTCACCAACACCCCCATGAAACATTGTAAAAATGTACTTCCCCCGTAAACTAAACCACCTTTAGCAGCAACAACTGCAATCTAACTCCTTCAGTGACAGAAGATCAGTCTGTATCATTGCTGGTTGAGAGGTGTGCAAGTCCAATCCAAGTCCTGTCCAAATATATCTATAGATTTCAGGTCACAACGTTGACTTGGCTGCTCTTATATATAGTGTTTTAGTCATTAACATGTTTCGTATTATTATCCTGCTGCACATATCATTCACATCTGAGCTTCAGGTCACAGATCGATGACTGGAGCTTTTTTCTTTGTCTGATTTGTCTGATATGCCAAGTAAAATATGCGAGTCACTACAAAGAAGGTCATACCGGATAAAGAACACCACAGATGCAGTGTTTGCCTTAAGGATGTTAATGGAGAAGTCCAGAGAAGGTCAGTCGGAGCTGCATTGTGCCTTTGCGGATCTGGAGAAAGCATATGACAGGGTGCTGAGAGAGGAACTGTGGTATTGTATGAGGAAGTCTGGAGTGGCAGAGAAGTATGTTAGAGTGGTGCAGGACATGTATGAGAGATGTAAGACAGTGGTGAGGTGTGCTGTCTGTGTGACAGAAGAGTTCAAGGTGGAGGTGGGACTGCATCAAGGGTCAGCTCTGAGCCCCTTCTTGTTTGCTGTGGTGATGGACAGGCTGACAGACGAGGTTAGACAAGAAGCTCCATGGACTATGATGTTTGCAGATAACATTGTGATCTGTTGTGAGAGCAGAGAACAAGTGCAGAAAAATCTAGATAGGTGGAGGTATGCCCTGGAAAGAAGGGGAATGAAGGCTAGCCTCATTAAAACAGAATACATGTGTGTGAATGACAAGGACCCAAGAGGAACGGTGAGGTTACAGGGAGAAGAGATAAGGAAGGTGGAGGATTTTAAGTACTTAGGCTCAACAATCCAGAGCAATGGAGAGTGTGGAAAAGAGGTGAAGAAGCATGTGCAGGCTGGTTGGAATGGTTGGAGAAAAGTGTTCGGTGTGATGTGTGATAGGAAGGTATCGGCAAGAACGAAAGGAAAAGTGTACAAGACATGTGATGAGGCCAGCGATGTTGTATGGTTTAGAAACAGTGGCCCTGGGGAAAAGACAGGAGGCAGAGCTGGAGGGAGCAGAGATGAAAATGTTGAGGTTCTCTTTGGGAGTAATGAGGATGGATAGGATCAGGAATGAGCACATCAGAGGGGACAGCACATGTAAGACGTTTTGGAGACAAAGTCAGAGAGGCTAGATTGAGATGGTTTGGACATGTACAGAGGAGAGATAG
The DNA here is from genome assembly GCA_024760905.1 of Plotosus lineatus. Classification (NCBI taxonomy): domain Eukaryota; kingdom Metazoa; phylum Chordata; class Actinopteri; order Siluriformes; family Plotosidae; genus Plotosus; species Plotosus lineatus. The sequence goes on from CM045740.1 coordinate 1,494,242, forward strand.
TGAGTATACTGGTTGTAGGATGCTGAGGCTGGAACTACCAGGCAGAAAAAATAGAGGAAGACCAAAGAGACGATTCATGGATGGAGTGAAGCAGGACATGAAGGTAGATGGTATAAGAGAAGAAGATGCAAAGGATAGGGTGAGATGGAGGCAGATGATTCGCTGTGGCTACCCCTGAAGGGAAAAGCCGAAAGGAAAAGAAGAAAGAAGATTTGCTAGAAAGTTGAATGTTGACTGTGGAACTGAACATTCAGCAGCGTGATGGAGTTCACAAATCTTATAATTTGACTTATCTTTCTTTTGTGATTCTGTTACAGTTGTTCAGTTCTCCTCTCTCTTTAAATTCAGCACTCCTTCCTTGTTGCCCCTATGTTTTTTCGCCCAACTTTCCTTGTGAATGGGTTTTTGGTAAATTTGGTTTCCTCATACCAGACTTGTTCTGCCTACTACTCGTTCTTGTCCACCGTCCTGTCCCACCCTATAGAGTAAGACCCAGAGAGTGTCGTTGTCAACCTCAGGTGCTCCAGGGTGTCTGTGGCGCCCTCTGGCTGTGAGTGGTAATGTTTACTCCATGTGTGTTAGAAATTATAAGATTAGTAGGAATTGTGTATTTATATCTTTTATTATCTGTTTATGTTTGTATTCTGTTAGGTGTCCACATATAACATGACTTATGCGCAATGCCACCATTTCTTTGTGAAATATTTTGCTGTTTCATGTCAATGTTCTTCCTTCTCCAACATTCTTCCCCCTTTCAGTATGTTTGTGTTTTCTGTGCTCTGTCTGTGTTGGTGTTTGTTTCTGTGTGTGTGTGTGTGTGTGTGTGTGTGTGTGTGTGTGAGTGCGTGTGTGTGTGTGTGTGTGTGTGTTGCCTGTCTCTCTCCAATCCTCTCTGATTTTGCACACAGCGGAGGCGGTGATGGAGAAGGAGAGGGGTAATGTCTCTTTCTCTCTTTGTCTGTCTCTTTGTTCTCCATGCCTGTTACATATCAAGATTATCTACTCTTTACCTGAATTTCTGTTCCATGCTCCTGTTCTCATACATAGAACACAAAACAGAGGGCAAGGCAGGCCTGTGGTTCATAAGGCCACAAGCTAAGCCTGGCCAAGCAGTTTAGCTTTGTTAATGTTAAGAATCCAAGCTAATAAACTCTTGGTACACCCTGCTGTATGTGGACACCTAAATGTGTTAACATACATATTTGTGTCTATGTGTTTGTGTGTGTCTGTACTTTGAAAATTGTAAGAGACAAACTATCCAAAACACTTTATACATGTTTTAGGAATAAAAGTGAATTTTGTAGAAATTTGAAGAAATGCATACATTTGCTCCAGACCCTGGCAGACTTACTGACTGATCAACAGAAATTTCCATGTGGAAAAGCAGACACATAAACCAACAGACAGGGAGACAGGAAGTCTCAATGGTAGTTGTTTTTAGTCTCCAGACTGCATTAAGGTGTCTCTTACCTGGTCTGAACCTGTACTCACACAGACAAAATGATAACACAATTATAGCCGATTGAACAGTTTCCCTCATGTCGGGAATTTCTCTTTGGAGAGGTGGATCCTCACTTTTATGAGCACAAAATTGAATTATCTCAGAATTTATTGTCTAGAGGAGAGAAATGGTTAGAGCTGATCCTGCTGGGTGAACAACTGTCATCGCATAACACACACTAAACAACTGATTCAGAAATAATCTTTTATTTTACATCACAACGTTTAAACTTTCTGCTCAGAGTTTATTTTTAAAAAATAAAGTTCAGTAAAGAATAAATAAGAGACTCATAAATTGGGGGATTCACTACAAGTTAAACTTTTTCAGAAATATTGCATTGGCTCATAATTGTGGACCCATTGTATAAATATGAATAATAAAGGCATTATAATTTCTGTTAATGTGCAATTAATGCTTTATTTTATAATTCAGCATAAGAATTCTTCTTTTATCATAGCATTAACTCATATTACACCTGTATATTCATTTTACCATCAAGTGACCCACAGGTTTAGAGTTTTTTAATAAATACAAATCCATTGAATATTTCAGATATATTCATTTAACATCTCCAGCCATTTTAATGCCTTTCGATGCCTGTAGAAATCACTTGATGTCACAGAGAACTTGCAGGTGTAAAGTGATGGAACATCGGTTCCAATTCTTTTATTATTTTTTATATCAGCCTCAGATATTTAAGATCTTTGATCTTTAAAGATGACTTTGATCAGAATTTCCCCTTTCATTTTAATGCAGACCACAAACTATAAGAACAAGTAGTTCTTATAAAAACCTTCTTTTGCCCCTGATGAAGTCTTTCATGATGTAACGTGTCATGGGTCATTGTCTTGCTGCATGATGGCGTTTTTTTCCCATTATACTGGATGCATTTCTGTGTAAGTGATCAGACAATATGTTTTGTTAACATCTGAATTCATTCTACTACCATCATGATGCCCATCATGAGTAAAGATTACTGAAAACTTTCTAGAAGAAGACGTATAAGCCAAAACGCTGATACAACTTTCACTGTGCTTTATCCATCATCTTGTACGCACAGCAGATTCTTTCTTTCTCAAGAGTTTGATCTTCCCATC